>CAUZXS010002160.1:72500-85000 GCA_963585895.1 Sepioteuthis lessoniana
TGGGATCACCCATCACATGTAAGTATAAAACTTTTATTTATTTATTTATTATTAATAATTAAAAGTTTGTTGGGTTTTTTTGTTTGGTTTTTTTTTTTTTTTCTTTTTTGTTTTTTTTTTTTGTTTTGTTTTTTTTGGCTTATATATATATATATATATATATATGCTTTTTAAGTTTGTTTTGCATGAAGATGAAAAAACTTGGAAAGCAAGGATTGCATTGATAGGTATTTTTTCTTTCATGAAAACAAGATATTTTTGAAAATATAGTCTTGACTGTAAATATTCAATGTTATAAATTGGGGGGGGGGGTAATGAAACACGAAGTCTAGTCTCCTTGAACTAAGTTTCGTAATATTCAGTTTTGCAACCTTCATTTTCTGCTCTTATGTAATGCTATTTAATTTAATGCTTTATGTAAACAATCCTTGTTTTCCTTTTTTTAATTTTTTTTTAATTGAACATTGCATTTGGATTTAGTTTTTTTTTCTCTCTATCTCTGATTCATCTTGACAGCACCAAGTGAATAAACTAGTATTAAGGTTAAAGGGTAGATACATGGAATTCTTGCCTATCAAAAATTTATTACTTTTGATGGTCAGTGTTGCAAAATGTTGATATCTATTATTTTTATTGGTGCTCTTTTACTCTTGCAGATAAATTACACAAACATAAATCTTTTAATATATAGTCTGTATGATTTCATTTATTTCAGAAAAGTCTCCATTTCAACACTTTTAAAAATATACAATTTTATTGCCAGGCACAATCAAATTGATATATGCAAATTTAATTTTATCTTATCTTATATAAATCTTACAACCCCCCCTCTCCCTTTGTTAAATTACAATGGTTGCAAACGCTATGTATTTACCCAACCCCTCCACATGAGTAGGATGTAAAACAAGGTGTTCGGTTTTTTTTGGGGGGGGGGGTTACAGAGTTTAATAGGTTTGAATTCAGTGTTTTTGTTTTCCTATACCGGTTGTCATACCAATTTTAAAGAGCCCAGTTTGGTCTACTATTTACCTACAGTTAGGAGAATAGTTGGATTCATACCTTTCCCAAAGGTGTTAGCTCTATGTGAAATACAAACAGCCGCATCCAGAATTTGAAATCACTTTCTATTTCTTATGATGGATGATAACAGTTACACCTTCAGTGTCTCCATTGTAAACATATCATCATTAAATTGACTAGGCTTAGTGCCTAATCAAGTGAAATGGAATTAGTTTTATGCACTGATATTTCAAATGATTACAAGGGCCTATTTGTCTTGTATTCAAAATCCTGATTTTTACCTGCACTCAAATGCCAAGTATTAGCACCATTGGTAAATATACAACTACCTCAGCTACCAAACAGATCTATAAGTAATAGTATTATAATTACAAATGTTACCAAGTTTATCTAGCACCAGATACAGTCACCCTCTTTTCCATTAATGCTAAACTGAACAATTGACAGTGGTTGAAATCCAGAAATATCACAAAAATCCCTGTATATCTGGTGATTGTTTTTATGATATAGCATTTATCATGCCTTAATGTTAAGGGTTATTTATATATGAGTGATAAGATATAGAATTTTCAACTAGTAATTGACATCTAATAGAAAATAAAGAAAAAAAAATCTTTTGGGTTTAGTCTAGGTTATGTTGCTAAAATATTGTCCTCTAGATCATTGGATAAATTTGTAATCCTGTAAACAATGCTTCTTTTGAAGATACTAAGCAGAAAAACTACTGCTATTAGTTCATTTCAAAAGTACATTTTGTCTTTTTGGCTACTCTCTGTAGTTTTGCTTGTTAAAGATAATTTGAATGTTTTCTGTTGTTGTTGTAGTAGTATATCTACAATTTAGTATAAATAATGTCTATTGTTCATAAGCTGAAATAGTTCATTTGGGAAAGCATTAGACTTAAAGATCTAAAAACCTCTTCCTCCTCTTCCAGTTCAATCCCAGCTTTTGGCATTAATATAGTCTCACTTAGTATAAATTATATTTTAGTAAATTGACCCGTAATTGTTGTGTTGCATTTACATAAACTAAAGTAATTAAAACAACTCCTGTCATCAACTGAAATAGTTCAGTTAGGAAAACATTTAACTGAACATTTTAAAAGGCTATTGGTTTAATATGGTTGATGTCACCATCAACATTGATTAAGATTTTATATAAGTAACACTTTAATCATTAGTTTATTTTGAAACTTGTCCTTAAGGATGATGGTTCTTATTATTGCCTTATATCAAGGTGGGCAAACTGCAGCTAGCAGACCACAAGTGGCCCACTGCACTGTTTTGTGCAACCTGCAGGAGCCTCTTTTAAAAAAAAAAAAAAAAGCACTTGAATCAAGACTAATATTTTTTGTTTATTTATTTTTAAGATGCGTCCCTTTGATTATTCATAACCCAGTAATGCAGCCCTCCCACAAAAAAGTTTACCCACCCCTGCCTTATATTAACCTCAAAGTGACCAAACTTGCCTCAGAAAAATGGGCATCATCATCTAATTGATTAGTTTCTGAAAATGAAATCCAGAAAACAATCCAGTTTTGTTATGATCTACATGATAGAAAATAATATAGATGAAAAAAGAAAGTGCTTTGCAGCTTGTTTTGCAAGTTGTTTTTTTTTGGGGGGGGGGTCTTCTCATATTAGCAAACTTACGTAAAATAAGCAATTTATATATCTTTATTTTTATTAATGCTATAAGAATTTTAAATACTTTGGTACTAAGGACTTTATTTAAGTCTTGTACACTTCAGTGAAAATTTGTGAGAAAGAATACCAGCTATTTAGTGCCAAATCACACACACACACGCGCGCATAAATATATATATATATCACATACCGTTTTCTGAGGAAGCCACTGTGAAATCAAACTTTGAGCTCATGCCCAGCTTATGTTTTAACGGTATCTCTCAATGGATCTGTGAATGGCTGGACATTACAAGAGCTAATGCTGCCAATCATCAAGCATAGAGCACAACAATCTGAGACGTCATCAATTCAACGTCTGGTACCGGCTTAACCCACATCAGGTGAATGCCATCTAACACACACAGAGAGGAAGCAAACTACTTAACAGGACGTATTCAATGGCACTGGGCAACAGGCCCACAAGCAGGGAGGTCAATCCGAGTTTAGGAAACTAATACTGATTATGATGATAGTGATATTAGTAATAATATCAATTGAAAATTTTTCTTTTCTGAACTGTGCTTGATGGATTGTTTGAGCTTTCAATTTCTTGATTATTGTCCACAGCAGATCCAGAAGTATAAAAATTTATAATTAGATTATATAACATGGATAATGATATTGCTTTGTTTTAAAAATTTTCTCATCTATCAAAATGAATAAATCTATAAAGGAAATATATCAACTTTCTGATGGCACTTGGTGCTTTAAGTAATATGAAAGTCCACTTGTAGTTCTGAAGTCTTTATATATTAAATTTTCCTAAACCATGATTGGATTTCAATAAGTAAAAAGTAAAGTTGGCGACCATAGTCAAGGGCGACAAAAAGGCTCCCTTTTCAATAGCTACTACACCAAGGTGTAGGGGAGGGTGCTACTCCTTTCCCTGGATTGATCCACTTGACCCTTGATACATACCTTATATTGCTGAGTGTTAAGCAAGGAGGTATCAAGTACCATTTTTAAAGTCTTTGGTATAACGCGACCTGGGATTGAACCTAGGTCTCCCGGACCATTAGCGAACACTCTATCCACTAGGTCAATTTCAATAATTACTCAAAGTTTTTCAAGACATTAAATAAAGGAGGGAATATAAGCTATTTATTGTTTACAATGAAAACTATGATGGTTTCAAAGGGTATCTTTAAAGACTGAAATAAAAACTCTTAGTTAACAAGCCATGCAGTATTTTATCTAAATATATGGATTTACATTGACTAATTATCATTCCAACTCTTTTGTTACTGTTGAGAGATTTTTCCTTTCTTAAATCACAAATTTTGTTTCTTTATGGATAATGAATTCAGACAACTTGTTATAATTATCTCACTTAAGTTTGTAATGTAATATTTATTATGGTCAAGTTTTGTCATATGGCCAATAATTTTTTGATAATAAAATTTCTTTTTAAAATGTCTATAATCAAAATCAGAAACATTTAACTTAAAATGGGCATTAAAAATTGGAAATTCACTTGTTTTAAAACTGAGTAAAAAATATAGCTCATGATTTGAACCTAACACAATGCAAGCATATTAATAACTGCTTTGGGAAAGTCTTTTCTATTTGGTACATTACAAATAATTTTTGATTTTTCATTATGCTTGCTATCTTTTGAAATATCCCACTAAGAATTGGTACTAGTAAATGAAGAATTAAAGCTTAAAGTATTAAAAATATTTTGAAAATCTTACAAATCTGCTTTTATTTTTATTTGCCAAGAAAGGTTTTCTATTTGAGTATCTCTTACTGGTCTCATAACCTGGTTTGGTTATGGCAGTGATGTCCATGTAATGTGTTTCTGGCAGGAATAACATCGTGTAGCCCATCCCTCTCCCAGTCAGATTGAGTATATTTTTCGATAATTATATTAAAAGTAGTAACAGATATTGAGACCATGCATTAGAAAATGAATGTGTGAGTTGTTTTTTTTTTGGGGGGGGGTCCAACTTTGATCAGAGTATTCTTAGTTTTAGTGTTTAAAAAAAAGTTTCACTTTTTCTTTGCTTTCTAATTAGCTTTGAGAACCACATTGCAATCATGTTGCAGAAGTTTGAAATTTTGTGTTTTAAAATAAATATTCTTTTTTATTTTAATAACCTCTTCTTCCACCACATCATCATTCTCATCAATTAATATGTAAGAGATAATCTTATCTTAGCTATTAGTAATGAGAATTTCAGTATTAGAGGAATCTTATTAACTCTATTCAAATGAGGTTTGCCAAATATGTTAAGGCCATGTTGTATTTTCAGATCCTCTGCATCTCATCCTTTCACTTGATGTGATTTTCTTTGTAAATTCTATACAACATTTAATCATCTTCATAATCTAATCGATATCCTTGTTGAATTTGTCATGCCTTCTGTGATATCCAAAAGCTATTAATAATGCTTAAGTAGATAAAACGCACTAGAGAAAGCCTCCTCATCAGTAGTAGGTGTTGTCGAAAGGCATCATAACAAAATATAATACTACTGGCTTTAGTTCTTAAATCCAACCTTCAGTTCTATCGATTATATCCACTGCTGCTGCTGCTGCAGCTGCTGCTGCTGCTGACCACAAGTGGAGGCTTAGCTGCTTCATTTTGCTGGAGGATGGCTATAGAGAAAGTGTGACAATATCATAAAATTGCAAAATGGCTTTCCCCCAAAATTTTTATCCTGGAAATTATTTTTGGTGGAAACAACCAGGACAAGAAAATGCCGCTGCAGCAGCACCACCACAGCAAGCCCCAGTCCCACAGCCACCACAACAAGCCACAATAGCCCCACAGCCACCACCAGCAGCTCTGCAAAAAAGATCTTCACCTGCCCGACTCAAGAATATTCCACCACCTTTGTTCTATCCTCCTCCACCACCACCACCACCTCCACCAAAAGACAAGGTAATAAATTCCAATTTATTCTATTCTTCAGTCTGGAGGGTGCAAAAGGATTTGCTCAAAGTTGCTTCCTTTTTTGTTCATCTTCAGAAGTTCCAAAACATCCTCAGTTTTACAAGGATGTATTAATGTCCAAATTCAAAAATATAGTTGCAATAAAACCTAATTTATAATGATTATATCTCTAGGATTATTATTGTTTGATTTTTCTTTTCTGTTGCAAAGCCAGTTGTTTGTGCTTAGATGATATGACCTTGGGTAGGTTTTATATAGTATTACTCATTCAGTTGAAGTCAACTTTTTATAAATGCTGAATAACGCCCATTGAACTAGATGAAAGCATTTTGCACTATTACCAACTACCCTAACACTCATTGTATTTGCTTTCATTGCCTTAACTTTCATTTTGTTGATATATTTTTAAAGAATTGTTTGTACTATAACACCACCACCACCCTGTACATATACATCCTTATACACTCATAAAAATAATCTTGAAAATGGGTTGTGGAGAGCTCATAATTTCCAAGTTTTTATAGAAAGTCGGTTAATATTTCATGAATGATTCAAATATTTGAGATATTAGATTATTTGTTTTGGGGGGTTTTTTGTGGGGGTCCATACTAAACATGACAGTGCATTTTAAAATGTTAATAGCAAATTTGTTTTAGAAAAATATTTTGTATTTATTTTTGAATCAATTATTGGTTAGAATATAAAGAATTTCAAAATTCAATAATTTGGTATATACAAGAAATGAAACAAAAAGTTGTTTTTTTTTTTGTTTTTTGTTGTTTTTTTTTTGTATATCCTAATTACCAATTGATACAATTTGATAGAAAAAATCAATTACATTAGATATAATAGAGAAGTAAGAAGATTAAAATGTTTTATTTATTTATTTTTATTTATTTATTTTTCTCCTCTCTTGAATTTCTGGTTAGATATTATAAAAGAAAAAGATTCTTTGTAATAAATTACTCAAAAATATGTTTAAAAAATTCTTTGTAATGTGATAGTATTTGACATGTCCACTTATTCACTCCCAAGTCCAATGCTGTCCACACTTCTCACCAACAGCACTTCCCTTTGAGTATTTGATAAGAAACTTCACTAACTCCAGATCTTGTCTATTCATCTGTATACCTAGGCCCTACTCAAAAGCAAAATTTTCTATGGATGATTATTATTTGAAGCCATAAGACCAACCAAATATTTCAAACTGTATTTCCTAGAGAGTGATCTAAATACTCTTGTCCATGTCTAATTCATATATTTAGGACATCTTTGTAAAATATTTGGCCATTATTATTATTATTGTAGTAATAGTAAATGCATGTGTTTCAATATTTGAAATGGAGTTTTTCTGTTTTTGATAATTATACAGCCTGCTAATCTAACAAAAGCTCAGCTTAACAAAAGCCACTTTGATTCTAACTTATGATAAATATCCTGTAAGCTGTCAATTTATACCTGGTTGTTGAGTATGGTTTTAAGCAGGAAGATGGAAATACTATTACATAGTGTAGAAACTAGAATAGTAAAGCAGACTGTTGTTTTTTTGTTTTGGTTTTTTTTTTTTTTTATGTAAGACTTGAATAAAAAATGAATCTTCCTTTTAAAGGTTCCAGGTAAAAACTGTGGGACAACATTCAGTGAATAAAGTAATAAATGCTTTTATTCACTCTTTAATGAATTCTTGTTCAGCTAATTTTCTCCAGATATTAGCTATTTTTCATTTTGCATTTCTGTACACATTGCTATGATTATGGTTGTTACAATCTTGGATTGCTTGGATCTTGAAAATTATTAAAGATTCTCAATTAGAATTTCCAATCAGGACATTTAAACCCCCATCAATCTGTGAGGTGATGAAATGTTTGTTTTAGAAGACCACTTCTTTCTTCTTTTTTTTTTTCTTTAGGAAGCCAAAGAATGATATTTTGTTAAAAGATAAGCTCTCAGAGAAATGTCACAAGAGCGATGAGAATATTACTCCAGAAAGTATTGGCATTCAGAAAAGTTGAGACAACCAGCCAGGAATTGAAATTCTTCAGTTCCACACTAGGATAATGCTTAGTAATGATCAAAAAGATTTTTTTGTGATTGTCTCTACAACCATTTCATGATTTCTTCGCTTACAATCTGAATTTTTTTTTTATCGGACTTATCAATAGTAATTTCCTCATGACTACTATATTTGTTTAGGCTTTTTTTCTTCTCTCTCTCTCTCATGGAAAGCAAGCTTTTCAGCTCTTTCTTACTTGTCTAACTTGGCTTTAAGAAACCACTTCTTATATTTTGAAACTTTTCAAAATTAAGTAGCTATGCATTTTAAAGCATATGATACCAAAGTAAAAATCAATGTGTTATTTTTTTTTTCTCTCTCAATGTTTTAGCAATTCTATAAGATATCAGACTAGCAAAAGCATACTCATAATCTTGAATATTTGCAGATGATTTTTAAGTACAAAATGCCATTGAAAATTCGACAAGATTTTTAAACCAACATTTTAGTTTTCCTGTTATTCAATTCACAAATTTCTAGAAATTTATATTCATAAATGTATTTAGTTTCTTTTGAATGTCAATTATTTCAAATAGAAAACTAATCATCCAATTGATTTGAATGTAATACAACATTAACAATTTTCTCATAGAACTATAGAATTGAATCTCTTGGAAATAAAAATAATCCAGACTGCTCTCTAATTATGAAGATAGATTTATGAGCTATATTAAATATATTCCAAAGAAATTAAGTTCTGTCCTTGCAGTTTACATCAGCTTAACTAGACTATCATAATGAATTGAACATTTTTACTATGTACACTGTTTCCTAACAAAGTCCAACAATTCAATTGCTGAACCACCAGATGGATGGTCCACATTAATCATTTCTCTCTCTCTCTCTATCTATATATATATATATATATATATATATATATATATTTCTTTTGTTAGGGGTTGATAGAAATTATATGAATATAGGACACTATGTACTAAAAAAAACATTACAACAAAATAATTATTAAGATCAGTTTGGATACTTACAGAAGAACAAATAAACAATTTTTGTGTGTACTCCAAAGTTACTTTGATTACACTATTATTTGGAAAATTTATGATTGTCTCAAGAACAGTTAAAGTATGAGAGACCAAAATTGGTAAAAATCTCTTGTGTGTGTAAAAACCTTCGGAGTATCCAAATGAATTTTTTTTTATCTTCCATACATGCTAATTATGTATTTTCCATATGTAATATACAAAAATTACAGTTTTCTATTCTAAAAAAAATCTGTCATTGGATTTTAAGCTTTACATTTCTTGATTAAGTTATCATTTAATTGTTTTAGAAGTGTCTAAGAATAAAGGACTTTAAAACGTTTTTTAAAATGTTCTCTTTAATTTTTATCTTTGATTTTTAGATTCAGACCCTATTTTCTTCAGAACTTATAGAAATGTAAATATCTTTTAGAGATTTAAAAAGGAAAAAGAATTTGATTGCTTTCAGACATTTTTGCAATCTTTTTCTTACGAAAGGTCCTTTTCATAAATAAATTCATTCATAACTGAATAAGTGTTGAAAAATTTATTGAAATCCAACAATTAGATTTTTTTAAATTTTGGTGTATTTTATCTAAAAGATATTTTCACATGTAAATTATTTCACACTGTTTTTCTAAAGTGTAACTATTCAAATACAAATATATATACTGTTCTATATAATACAAGTAATTTTTATATCAGAATTTTCTTTGAATCTGTCTTACCTATAGCACAAAGTTTATAGCATTTGCTACCATAATCTTTTCTTTCTTTTTTTTTTTCTACACATTACTTTTTTTTTCTTTTAAATTAAGTCCATAAAAGAGTTTGCATACTATTTATCTATTTCTATGCTAGTTTCATAGAAGTAATGTTTTGTAATTTCATTTATTAATGAAAAAAAATTCTGATGGATTCCATCTTGATCAACTGCAACTCTATTGTCACTAACATTTTTTTTTTCTCCCCCCCCCCTCTCTCTTGAATGGTTAGAAAATTAAGGCTTATTCATTTTCCCAAGAATGGATTTGTTTAATCAAAATGAATGTACCTCTACCTTTCTTGACATTAACATATAGAGGCCCTCATTGAACCAACCAAACTTACTAAGTATCTCCTCTAACTCCTTCAGATTTAGAGACTTTAGGACATGATTTATTGAGAAATTAAAATAAACCTGATTTTTCTGCAAGGCTGCTAAAATTCTCCAGTTATAAAACTTGTCAGTTGTGTTGACAAATAATAGAAAAAAAGTTTTGAAGTTGGATTATAATTTAATGAATTTACTTCCTTACTATGTATGTGTGTGTGTGTGTGTGTGTGTGTGTGTGTATATATAATAATCTGGTTATGAGACCAACAAGAAGAAAGTAAATATTTCAAAATAAAAAGGTCTGTAAATGATTTCAAATTTGGTATTTAGGGTTTTTTTTATTATTATTCCATATATGTATGTACCTGTGTGATATGCATATACATATATGGTGGTGGTGTTATTATTATAGTAAAAAAAACTAAATACCAAATTTGAAGATTCTTTCAAGATAGCACTTAAAGTGCATATTTTTACAAATAGCTTTTGCTTTTAGTCAAGTATAAAATTATGGACTCCTGCACATGAATACACCAGTGTTGGCTGACGAGCAAAAACTTGCATTCATCAGCTCTGTGAATACTGGATGCCAACTATAGGACTTGCTGAGAGCAATAACCAGTCGGGGGCGGAAGCCAAGAGTCAAGAGAATCTATACTGTGGTCACACCTTTGCCTGCTTCTATTTACTAAATCAGCTTTAATTCAATTTTATTGAAAACTGAATTACAACTGACAATCATGTCTTAGACATAAAAGTTTTGCCAGATTTTTCAGTAATCAGATATTTTAAGGCGGCAGTTGAAAGATGTTTTATGTAACATGCTTTTAGGATGGAAATTCTGAATTCAAAATGTGGTCACCTGTTCAAAATAGTCTATTAGAGACATTATTGAAGAACTGGAGGTGGGGGTATGGTGTATGTTTATAAAGAAACCATGAGATTTGGTTGGTAACATTTTTAAAAAAAAAAAAAAAAACCTTAAATGATCAAAACTGATAAAATTACAATTCTAAAAAAAATGAAAGATATGAACAGAAGTCTAAATAGGTTTAGATTAGTTTCAGATAATTGACCTCCTCTAGGAATAAGTTATTGGCTTCTTTCAACCATTTGAGATATATGTATTGTATATATCTATATGTAACACAGTTCTTAAAAGTAACCCTAAATTATCTAAATTTTTTTTTTTTTTTTTTTTACACTTCTTAATAAGAAAACAAGTTTATTGAATTTTATTATTAGCAAGGAAACATTTCATATCATCAATGAATTAGTTCTGTTATTCTCTACATTGTAGCAGCAAATTTGCTGCTGTTCTTACAAATCTCTGAATTAGTGTCCTTCATTCTTTGTATTTAGCATTCAGTGATTTGCACAAAATAAACTAGAAAAAAGCCAATTTTAATTCCAATTCAATTGACGCAATAAGTCTAAAATGCCAAATTTCCTTATTTGAAATAATAATACTTTAATATATTGTAACTGAGATTTCTGATTGAGTATATCATTATTACTCCTGCAAGCTACTCACTAGACTTTTTTTTCCCCCCTCAAGTACATTGTTGGTGTGGGAGGTAGCATGAAAAAGCAAAATCAGCCAACTGAATTTGAATTTCTCTTAAGGATACTTGCATTCCCTTTGCACCAATACCTTTGAGGTGGGGGTGGACAGTCTACCTCCATATGCTATTGCTAAATGTCTTGACAAAAGAAATCTCATCACTGGTATGCCATTATAATAGAATAGTATGAATAAGCACTTGGGCAAACCACTCTCCTCTAATTACCTTGCTGTCTTATTGTTGAACTTGACTGGAGCCAATCAACTTATGTTTTTAACATATGTATAAGACTGGCCCATTGGCTTTGTGGTAGTGTTCGCCAATGGCCAAGGAGACTGGGGTTCAATCTCAGGTCGAGTCATACCAAAGATTCAAAAATGGTACTTGATACCTCCTTGCTTAACACTCAGCATTATAAGGTACGTTTCAAGGGTAAAGTGGAACATGCCAGGGAAAGGAGTAGTGCCCTCCCCTACACCTCAGTGTAGTAGCTATTGAAAAGGAAGCTTTCACCAACTTCACTTACTATTGGATTTTGGATATCTACCAGGTATAAATTGGGGCTTCTCTGTAGTTATTAGTTTCCTCTTTTCCAAACTGTAATTTTTTTTATTTTTATTATTATACTGAACTTCAATGGGATTGAAAGTAGATTACAGTGCAACTTTAATTAGAATTTATTATCGTTCTATCAACCTGGAGAAGGAATCAAGTTAGTTCTCTCTAAATCCTTTTTAACACTTCTGAAACCATTCTTTTGTCATAGGGACATTTATTCTGGGATACTCCTTCACCTCTGAAAAGTTTTTGTTGTGTTATATCATGGTAAGGAAAAGATACACAGTGAAACAGAGTTAATGGTTTATTAATTCAAGTGGTACAGTCCGACTAGTATTGTAAGTCTTGGGCTGTTGGTACTATTTACCCAACCCCTCCGCTCGGGCAGGATATGACACCAGGTCAATTTTTAAGCGGAGTTTAACAGGTTTGAATTTAGAGTTTTCCTTCTCCTAGACTAATTGCCTCACCAAGTCTGAAGAACCTAGTCTGTCCTACTATTTACCCATAGCTGGAGGGAGAATAATTGGATTCATACCTTCCCCAAGGGTATTAGTGCTATGTGAAATACAATCAGTCTCGTCCAGGATTTGAACTCGAGTCGCCGTGTTCATTTCCCTACGACGATAACGACTACACCACGGGCA
>CAUZXS010002161.1:5000-15000 GCA_963585895.1 Sepioteuthis lessoniana
ACGCAGGGGTTGAGTACTCTCACAAAGGAATTAACCATTGTCGTAATGCAAAGCTCTTCGAACAAACTGAGCACCCCGGTCCCCATTTGCATAAAAATAACCAAAGGAAATTAATAGATATACGTTAAATTCCCTTGCTTTCTTAGAAACTGCTGATGGCTGTGAGGTTATGTTATCTGACTGATATGAAATTGGTATGATTTCAATCCCAGTTTAATGCATCTAACACGTCTAATCAAGCTGAGGATTTGTTATATAAAGAAACAGTGTGTGTATATATATATTTAATTGAAAAGTCAATTGCCAGGTGACCTTTTAAAGGTCATAAGAAGACACTTGAAAAGCTGAAAATATTTTTTATTACACAGATGGATATGCAACATACCCTGAGTATTTTTGTTGTTTCTATATAAAATATCAACTCCTCTAAAAAATTCTCTCAAACTTTCAAAATTTTTTTTTTTTTTTTGAAAAACATTTCCCTTGACGATCGCACAACACAACATAGGAGATATATTCCTCCTTGTTTTATCACTCTGGTTCATCAATTACCCCCCTGTATATATATATATATATATATATATATATATATATATATACATGTGTGCAAATAAGAGTCTTTCTTTCTTCCATAAATTACTCATATATATATATATATATATATATATATATCTGTGTGTGTCTGTGTGACTTTCTTTCTTCCATCAATATCATATACGTATATAAATATATATCTATATATATATGCATACATATATGTATATACGTAATAGAGACACTCAAAAACAAATAAATAAATAAAATGTCTCTAGACACTAACCCCAAATGGCTTAAACATTTATGGTTTGAAATATAATGAACAGATTGGTTACTGCATAAAAATCTGAATAATCAAAATGCCTAAGTTAGATATTTCATTGAAATAATATATCAACTCGTAGATCTTACTGTCAGGTGGTCATGAGATCAGAAACCTCAAAAAGGCTCAGTTCAAAATACTTAAGTATCAACACTTAAATTTCTTTTAACAAAATATATTCTGCCTTATCAGTACATTTTTTTCATCACGTTTAAAAAAAAAAATTCCTCAAACTTTTTCAAACAAGTCTTCTTCACAAATCCAGTTAAAACAGAGGGAAAATAAAAGTAACAATGAAAAATGGAGTGACAGTCGATAAATAAAAATGAATTACGAAATTTATTGAAATCTAAAACCTTCACATCAACGCATATGTTTTTCGTTTATGAGTCAGCAGTTGAACTAAGTTACAAAATAATTTATTGGCACACAAGATTTCCTTCTGACAAGTTTGTTGTGATGCCCACCCAATCCAAACAGTGTTTGTCATTCTATTCATATTTAGACATATATATACTTATATAATCGCTTACTAATTTACGGATGTCACTATATATATATATATATATATATATATATATATATATATATATATTATTTGTAAAAGTAAAGTTGGCGACTATAGTTGAGGGCGACCAGAAGGCTCCTTTTTCAATAGCTACAACACCGGGGTGGAGGGGAGGGCGCTACTCTTTTCTCTGGATTGCTCCACTTTATCCTTGATACGTACCTTATATTGCTGAGTGTTAAGCAAGGAGGTATCAAGTGCCATTTTTAAAGTCTCTGATATGACGCGACTCGGGATTGATATATATATATATATATAAAATGGCTGAATGTAGTTGAAAGGGGACCCAAGAACTCCTTTTTCAATCGTTAATATATCAAGGTGTAGTGGGGGATGCTACTCCTGTTGTCTGGATTACTCCACTTACCCTTGATTTATACCTAATAATATTGAATGCTAAGCAAGGAGGCATCAAGTACCATTTTTTAGTCTTTGGTATGACTCTAGCTGGGATTGATCCCCAGTCTCCCAACCATTGGCAAACATCCAACTAATTAGACCTCCTGGGTAAATAATTACTGTAAAGTTCTATTCAACTTTGAATTTGTATGGGAATAGAATGCAAAATTTTCCATTTTTGTAAAAACCATCTCCAGAGCCATGTTAGTGTGAAAAATAATTTTCAAATAAAAAATGAAATGAAAAATTGGACAAAATTTTTAGCATTCTCTTAATGATAATAACGTTCAGTTTCAAAATGATTGTTACTCAACCAATGTTTGAAAATTTTCAAATTTTAAGAAATTGGCCGAGTAGGTAGAGGGTTTAGGGAGGCCAGGAGTCAGTCCCAGGTCGAGTCATACCAAACTTTCTAAAAATGGTACTTGATGCCCCATTACTTAACACTCGGCATTATAAGGAATAGATCAAGGGTAAAGGGGAGCAATCAAGGGAATGGAGTAGAGCCCTCCCCTATACCTTGGTGTGGTAGCTATTGAAAAGGAAGCATTTAGGTTGTCCACGACTACTGTCACCAAAGAAGTAAGGATGAACTCATTAGCAATGTACTCCTGTGGACCCCTTGACATGGACGAGGAAAGGTTGTATGACCAGCTAGAACCTATCTGCAACAGCTCGGTGTCGATACAGGACGTAGCCTCAAGGACCTGCAATGGACAATAGAGACGGGTGGTGGGAGAGGGTCAGGGAAATCCATGCTAGCAGTGCAACATGATGATGATAATATATATATATATATATATATATATAATGTATAGAATTTAAAAATTGCTAGGTACACAAAGAGATTTGTATTTTTTAAATTTATTTATTTATATTGTTCTTACGTACATTTTATATATGTGCATGTTTCCAGCTTGTTTCTTTCGTCAGAGAATATATGAGTCACAAGGCATTGTTAATGGGGTAATATATAGAATATATAGAATATAAAATATATACCTATGAGAATGTTTAGCGATGAAAAAACTTAAGGTCTTCAGAGGATGAATATTTTTGTAGGTTAAACATTTTGCTTTTTTGCTCTTCATCAGGGCTTGTAAGTTACTAAATAAAATAAAAAAGATGAGAAAGTTTCAAAACATTCTACTTCTGCTGGTAGCACTCAGTTTTGAATTAGTGTGAGACAAATAATGTCCAAAAATGTATCCCCCACAAAAAATCTATATCATATCTATCTATCTCATTCTATTCATATCTATCTATCTATCTATCTATCTATCTATCTTTTATCCTCTCTCTCTCTCTCTCTCTCTCTCCTGTTATCTATCTATCTATTTATCTATGTCTCCTTTTTTCAATCTCTTTCTGTTTCCCTCTCTCTTTCCTGTAATCTATCTATCTATCTATCTATTTCTCGTTCATCCTCTCTCTCTCTCTCTCTCTCTCTCTCTCTCCTGTTATCTATTTATCTATCTATCTATCTATCTCCTTTTTTTAATCTCTTTCTGTTTCCCTCTCTCTTTCCTATTTTCTATCTATCTATCTAGCTAGCTAGTTCTTTCTCTTTCATCCTCTCTCTATCTCTTTCTCTCTCCTGTTATCTAACTATCTATCTATCTATTCCTTTCTATCGCTTTGATAAGATTGGTTCTTATGGTGTTGTCTTACGCTGCTATTAGAAGAGAATCTGTTTCTATCAACCTCTACCACTCTTTCTTACTCCCTTCCTGTCAGTCTCACTCTGTCTATGTTAAAAGTTTTTATTATCTAGTTCTTATCCCTCTATTTTTCACATTCCATATGTCTATTCATCCTTATCCATATAGAACTTCTCTCGATCTATGTGCTCTTAATACAGTAACCAAAGGATTGGTTAAGGGAGTGGAGGACTTGGAAATGCGAGGACAAGTGGAGACCATCCAAACTATAGTATTATTGAGATCCTATTTACCAACCCCTCCGCTCGGGCAGGATATGACACAAGGTCAATTTTTAAGCGGAGTTTAACACGTTTGAATTCAGTGTTTTCCTTCTCCTAGACTAGTTGCCTCACCAAGGCTGAAGAACCTAGTCTGTCCTACTATTTACCCATAGCTGGAGGGAGAATAATTGGATTCATACCTTCCCCAAGGGTATTAGTGCTATGTGAAATGCAATCAGTCTCGTCCAGGATCTGAACACGAGTCGCCGTGTCCAATTCCTACGACGATAACCATTACTCCACGTGCACCTCCCAGTATTACTGAGATCGACCATAATACTGAGAAGAGACCGGGAGACTTGAGAAGACTCGCAGTCTTTCAAACTCCAGTGAGAAGCCATTGGCTAATTCTGGTGTGAAAAATTCGAAAAGGTGTAAATAACAATAGTGATGATATATATAATGTTATATATATATATAGTTGTAGTTGGCGACCATAGTCGAGGGTGACCCGAAGGCTCCCTTTTCGATAGCTACTACACCAAGTTGTAGGGGAAGGCGCTATTCCTTCCCTCGATTGCTTCGCATTGCCCTTGATCCGTAACTTATAATGCTGAGTGCTATGCAAGGTGGCATCAAGTACCATTTTTTGAGTCTTTGGTATGACTCGACCTGGGCCATTGGTGAACACTCTAACCGCTAGGCCAATGTCCGGTTATATATATATATATATTATCATCCACAGACTGTTTCGTTGTAACTCAACTCTTCAGTGTGGCTTGACACGTAGAACGATTGAAGCTGGGATCGAAACCCGCCCAACTTTATGTTAGACCTCGTATTAGACCGCTCGACCAACAAGCGTACTACGTCAGCTAGGGAATTATAAGGTATTAAGTAGCAGCGATCGTCTGTTTACATTTATACCTTACCAGATACCAGAGAGCTCAATATATACGGAAAGATGTTTTATGGTACAAAATTTTATAATGGCAATAAAGAGACAAAGAAGTTTTATTCATGATAAAAATTAAAACTTAAATAATGGAAGGCATTTATTGCAATCATTAATTTAGATTTATTTATTTAAATAATATATACAATGATAATTATAAAAAGGAAATTTTAAGAGAGAAACAGATTCTCTTCTAATAGCAGCGTAAAACAACACCATAAGAACCAATCTTATCAAAGCGAGAATAGATAAGACTCAACAAAGTAGCAAATGTAGGATCTGTGGTAACAGAGACGAAACGATTAATCACATAATAAGCGAATGCAGTTTATTAGCACAGAAGGAGAATAAGACGAGACACAACTGGGTCGGCAACGTGATCCACTGGGAAATGTGCAAGAAATTTAAATTTGACCATACCAACAAATGGTATATGCACAGCCCAGCACCTGCCCTAGAAAATATCACACATAAACTCCTTTGGGACTTTGACGTACAGATGGATCACCTAATCTCGACCAGAAGACCAGACCTAATAATAATCAACTCAAAAAAGAGAATTTGCAAAATTGTCGACTTTGCTGTTCCAGCTGACCACAGAATAAAACTGAAACAAAGTGAAAAGGAAGATAAGTACCTTGACCTTGCTTGGGAACTGAAAAAACTATTGAATATGCTGGTGACAATTATATCAATAGTAATTGGTGCATTTGGAACAGTAACTAAAGGATTACTAAAGGGACTAGAGGACTTGAAAGTTGTCGGACTTGTGGAGACCATCCAAACGACAGCATGATTGAGAACGCCCAGAATATTGAGAAGTGTCCCAGAAACTTGAGGAGAATTGTTGTCACTGAAACTCCAGTGAAAGACCATCGGCTAACGCTGATGGGAAAAACTCTAATAGAGATATTAATAATAATAATAATAATAATAATAATAATAATAATAATAATAATAATACATGTATTATCCCCGGCCACGTCATAACAAAGATTTTTAAAATGGCATTTGATACCTCCTTACTTAACACTCAGCAATATAAGGTACGTATCAAGGATAAAGTGGAGCAATCGAGAGAAAGGAGTAGTGCCCTCCTCTCCACCTCGGTGTAGTAGCTATTGAAAAGGGAGCCTTCTGCTCTCCCTCGACTATGGTCGCCAATTTTACTTACAACTTTACTTACATGTATATATATTATTATCAATATTATTATCTTTACTATATAATAACATATATAATTATCTACTTTAGAGCTTTTCACATCAGCGTTAGCTGATGGTCTTTCACGGGAGTTTGAGTGACGGCAAGTTTCCTCAAGGCTCTATGACTCTTCCCAGTATTCTGGTCGTTCTCAATAATGCTGTCGTTTGGATGGTCTCTACTCGTCCGATCATTATTATTATTATTACTGTAGAGGAAAACGTTTATTTGTGATGAATCAATTCCAATATGTTTAACTGAGCACTTCTTGGTAAAATACGGGTTTGTGATGCTAAGGGAGAAAAAACATGAACCTTTTTTCGTGTAACCTAAACTGAAAACCCAACTCAATGATAAGATGTTTGGTTTCTATATTCCAATGGCATGCCAACTTCTATGGGTTATTTAATGTCAAAGCTATACTCCTCAAAGACCAGTAGTGGTAATCTTTAACTCATTGTTTAAGTGCGTTTATAACCGGCTCAGTGGGTAGAGTGTTCGCCAATGGTTCGGGATACCTGGGTTCAATTCCAGGTCGCGTCATACCAAAGACTTTTAATAATGGCACTTGATACCTCCTTGCTTAACACTCAGCAATATAAGGCAGGTATCAAGGGTAAAGTGGAGCAATCCAGGGAAAGGAGTAGCGCCCTCCTCTACACCTCAGTGTAGTAGCTATTGAAAAGGGAGCCTTCTGGTCGCTTTCGACTACAGTCGCTAAATTTACTTACTTTTTCTTATATCTTTCCCGCTGGTAATAGACTGAAAATGAACGTTATAGTGCGACTGGAGTCACTAGCTTACAACACTGTCTCTCTCCAGCACATTAGCCATGGTGCCTAGAGGACTTCTCCTTATGGTAAGATATAGAGAGCATTAAAAGAAGTATTTGTATGTGTATTAACGTGCGTGTGTATGTGTATGTTCGTGTAGATATATGTGTGCATATATGTATGTGTTGTTGGATGGTTGGACGGAGAAGGAGAGAGAAAGAAGTGAGTGTGACTTAGTCACTCGAAAAGCAAAATAATGCTGTGTACTTATCAAGATGTTTAAATGTGTCGTGAGAAGACAGAGTGAGACAGACAACAAGAGTAGGACGGAGACAGGAAGGGAGTGAGAAAGAGAGATAGAGAGATGGAAAGGGATAGATAGATAGATAGATAACAGGAAAAAGAGAGGGAAACAGAGAGAGATTGGAAAAAGGAGACACATAAATATATATATATATATATATATATATATAGATAGATAGATAGATAGATAGATAGAGAGATAGATAGATAGGAACAGTGTGATAGATAGATAGATAGATAGATAACAGGAGGGAGAGTGGGAGGATGAAAGATAGATAGATAGATAGATAGATAGATAATAGGAGAGAGAGTGGGAAGATGAAAGAGAAAGAGATAGATAGATAGATAGATAGATAGATAGATAGATAGATAGATAAAGAGAGAGAGAAGGAAAGAGAAAAAATTAAAAAAAGAAATAATTCATTTTTCAGAAGGCTAAGAGGGGTGAGAGAAAGATGGTTTGCAAGAAGACAGAAAATGAAAAAGATTTTTGAATTCTGTCTGTTGAAAAATGTGTCAAAGAAAAAAGAAAAAAAGAAACAGCATGGGGAAAGGAATTTTTTTTTTAAATTAGAAAGAAAAAGAGAAGAAAAGATGCTCAGTAAGAAAGAAAGAAAGAAGAAAAAAGAAATTGAAAGAAAGAAAGAAAGAAATATTGATAGAAAAGACTTTGTACAAAGATTAAGTGTAAGCAATGATTTTTGAAAAAAATGTATATATGTGTGTGTGCCTGTGTGTGTGAGTGATAATGATTAATATAAATGTGTGTGTGTCAGATATATATATATATATATATATATATATATATATATATATATATATATATATATATATATATGAGAATGCGTGTGTTTATAAAGATGTAAAGTAAAATTGGCTAACATAGTCGGGGGTGACATAAATGCTCCTTTTTCAATAGCAACTAAACCGACGTGTAGAGGGGTACTATTTCTTTCCCTGGATTGCTCCATTTTACCCTTGATCCATTCCTTTTAATGCTGAGTGTTAAGCATGAAAGTATCAGGACCATTTTTGGAGTCTTTGGTTTGATTCGACCTGGGATTGAACCCCGTTCTCCTGGGCCATTGGCAAACACTCTACCACAAGACCAATGGGCCAGTTGAATATATGTATGTATGTGTGTATGTGCGTGTGGCTTCCATCTGTCATATATATATATATATATATATATATATATATATATATATATATATATATATATATATATATATATATATATATATTTGTGTGTGTGTGTGTGTGTGTGTGTGTGTGTGCATTATGTGAATTTAGATGAGCACTTACTGAAACATATAGTTCCCACATAGAAAAAAATTACCAATAGGGATATATTTAAATAGTACCGTAGTGCAATGGGCGTTATAAAAATCCAATAATAATTCACAATGCTATTTATCTCTGATATCTATCTATC
Source organism: Sepioteuthis lessoniana (assembly GCA_963585895.1). Lineage (NCBI taxonomy): Eukaryota > Metazoa > Mollusca > Cephalopoda > Myopsida > Loliginidae > Sepioteuthis > Sepioteuthis lessoniana. The sequence continues at coordinate 13,420 of CAUZXS010002161.1, forward strand.
TATCTATCTATTTTTCTGCTCGAGTTTTCTTTTTCTTTATTGATCTTTCTTCCAATCAATCTATCTATCTATCTGACTATCTATCATTTTTATTTAACATTCAGTCTATATTACAACAGTTCCCATCAATCTATCTATCTATCTATCTATCCCTTCCTGATTATATCTATACCTTTAAAACTAACCCTTGAAACAAATTTTCATTAGAGGAAACTAAGTATGTAAACTTGTACTTTCACAATCATTTTTCCGTCTAAAACTAGTAATAGAATGTATTGTTGTTGTGGGTAACAACATATTGAAATTGACTCTTTTACACTTCCGATAAATATTGTATAAGTTTCTCAACAACGTAAGGGACATGATGTGATTTTGAAATTTCAAAAAGTTTATTCAAAGATTCAGTCAGAATACTTTTTATTCACTCTTTAATATAATTATATATATATTATATATATATATATATATATATATATATATATATATATATATATATATATATATGTATACGAGGATCATTAAATAAGTTTCTAGACTTTTTTCGTATGGGCACTTTTATTGATAGTACACACATGAAACTCTAGTCCCCTTCGAAGTAATCTCCTCCGGCTGCACTGCACTTGATGTACCGTTCAAACAACTTCTGGAAGGCCCCATGGAAGTCCTCTTGTGTGAGCGTGTCAGTGACCTCTCTTTCATCTCCTCAATTGTCTCATAACGACAGCCTCTGAGCTTAGGGAATAACCAAAAGTCACAGGGAACAAGGTCTCGACTATAGGGAGGGTGAGGAACTGTCTTGATGCCCGTCTTAGTCAAATAGTCTCTGACAAGGATGGAGTTGTGGACTGGTGTATTGTCCTCGTGGAAATGCCACAGACCCGATTTGAAGAGTGCTGGCCTCTTCCCTAGGAATCTCTTGCTGAACTCCCTTAAAACCTCAACATAGTATCCCTAACCATAACCCTTTGACCAATCAACTCTGGTCTATTGACTCCTCCCACACTTCTCATCATCCCTCACAAACTCCCTGCCTTCCTTGAATCTCTTATGCCGCTCAAAACCTGATACTCGATTCATGCAAGATGGTCGAAAAGCAGTCTGAATCTTTCCATACGTTTCTGTGGCATTTTTTCCAAGTTTAAAACACAATTTTATTGCATATCGTTCTTCTAAAGTGTCAGATTGCTTATTTGAAATTCACCAGCTGTTACAATCAGGATTTAGCTGGGTGAATTCCAATTCCTGCTGTAGCTGTTCATTTGAACGGGAAATCATAAAGATTGGTCAGTCATCTCATAAGATTTATCGTAATAACATAGTGAATTTTCAAGAGTCTACGAGAATTTTAAATGCCTGTACGAAAAAAATCTGGAAACTTATTCAATGCACCACGTATATGTATATATATATATATATATATATATATATATATATATATATATATATATATATATATTTCAAACTTTATATCTAATCTATAATTCTGTTGCTGTGAAAAAGACCCAGATTGTTCAATTTGCAAATTCTACAAATGGGGGGGAAAAATCATAAAAAAGAAAAGAAAAGACCAAAAACACACAT
>CAUZXS010002161.1:32500-61906 GCA_963585895.1 Sepioteuthis lessoniana
CTGGGTACTTTCAGTCCTCTAACTCAGCCAAATTGATCAACTACTCAGAATGACGCTGATTGACACACCTTGATTAAAACCATCTAATTCATAAAAAGCCCTTCAATTGTTTCTTTAAAATTCTTATCATTAAAAAGAATGACTGCATCTCTGCAGAGGGGTAAGACAGTAAACAATCTGATGGTGAGGTTCCAGTAATACTGGGGATTTGGGGAATACAGAGCACCCCTTCATTGCCAATGATCCCACGTCCACTCTGGCCCGGTGTGGTAGCACCTGATAGGGCTCTATCTATGGGTTAAATAGAACTAAAGGTATACTTATGCTAAACTGAATTGTTTGACTAAACTGAATTACTTAAAATAGAAATGTTTTTGACAATTAAACCGTACTTACATTTAAACTGCGGGCTTATGCCAAACTGAATGATTTGAAATAGAACTGTTTTTTGACATTGAAAGTGTACTAGCACTAAACTGATTTGTTTAACATAGATCTGTTTTAAATGCGTGTAAATCAAATTCGTACTTATACTAAACTGAATTAGCTGAATTAGAACTTTTTGAATAAACTGAATAGTTTGAAATAGAAATGTTTTTGACAATTAAACTGTGTTCTCATGCTAAACCGAATTGTTTGAAATATAACTGATTATTAACATAAACATGGATTTGATTTTAAATAACCTACAAAGGTTGATATGCCATAAAACGTTGATATGCCATAAAAACCAACCAACCAAGGATAATTTTATATCAAACTTTTAAAAAATTCTTCTTTTTAATAAAAAGAAGAATCTTTAAAAAGTTTGATATACAATTATCCTTTCCCATCATACAGAATTCTCTATTTACTGATTAAACAAACCATACCTTCAACTTGCAATAGATATTTATTAAATGTCCTAGATATGTCGGTAAGTTGGGGAAGCCCCTGCTCAAGTGGTCTGAGGGAGTGTTGATTCACTCCTGTATTGTCATTAACCCAACCCCAGGTCATCTCTCCTTTTTTTTTAAATGACGTACAATATCATGATTGTCTAAAAAAATCTACTTGTTTTCTTCTGGCAGTCATCTTTATGTATTTCATTTCAATGGCACCAAATAAAATTTCTAATATTATTTGGCAAGTCCACAAATTTTGGTTTGATTTGGTTTGGTTTGATTTCATGCCATATCAAACATTGATTGGTACCTAATACCAAATCCTCTGTTTACACATGTTAAATATATAGATTTGTAAACACATTTTGTGGCTACAAACAATTAAATAATCAAACTGTTCTATTTCTAACAATTCAACTTACCATCAGTCAAAATTAAATGGTTCCAAGTATTGCTATGTATGACTAATATTTCAATTAACCATCACTCATTTGATTACACTAAGTACAATGATCAAACAGTTCTATTTCAGATAATTCAATTTAGAATAAGTCATTTGTTCGCACGCATTTTAAATGACAGTCCTATTTGACCCATAGATAGGACACTATCAGGTGCTACCACTCCGTGTTAGAGTGGACTTGGGAGTGATGACAATGAAGGGATACTCAATATTCTCCAAAACTCCAGTATTACTGGAGCCTCATCATCAGATTGTTTAATATCGTAACCAGCCCACTCATTATATCGGTTTTACTCCTCTGTAGAGATGTCGTTGGTGTATTTTAGAGCCTCAGCCGACTGGGCTCATGGCCCACCAAGTGAGAATATGTATATAGATATTGCTATAGAAATGTGTGTATATATATATATATATATATATATATATATATATATGTATATATATATATTGGCATTCACAGACAGACTGTTTCTTTATATCACAACTCTTCAGTGTGGCTAGACACCCTAGAGTCCCGAAGCTGGGATCGAAACCCGGCTGACTTAAACGCCAATCCAAGATTCTAACACTCAGCCACGAGAAAACCAGCCTAAGCAAAGGAAATTTAAATGCTTATGTATCACATTAGTTTTGTTTTTTACATATATCCTGCGATATATATATATATATATATATATATATATATATATATATATATATATAGACACCAACTGTACGGCCACCTGCCTCCTATCACTAAAACTATTCAAGTTAGACGAACCAGACATGCAGGACACTGCTGGAGAAGCAGGGGCGAACTCATAAGTGATGTACTCTCATGGACCCCCACACATGGCCGTGCAAAAGCAGGACAACCAGCACGAACATACATTCAGTAACTATGTGAGGATACAGGATGTTGTCCAGAAGACCAGCACGACATGATGATCATGATGATATATATATATATATATATATATATATATATATATCAGGGTGTAGGGTGTTCGCGAATGGTCTGGGAGACATGGGTTTAATCCAAGGTCGAGTCATACCAAAGACTTTTAAAATGGTACTTGATACATCCTGACTTAACAATCAGCAATATAAGGTACGTATCAAGGGTAAAGTGGAGCAATCCAGGGAAAAGAGTAGCGCCCTCCTCTGCACCTCAGTGAAGTAGGTATTGAATAGGAAGCCATCTAGTCACCTTCTGCTAGGGTCGCCAAGTTTACTTTACTTTATACATCTATATTACAGTTTTCAAATTACAATCTATACATATATATAGATAGTTTGTCATATGAAAACTATATATATATATATATATATATAAGTTTTTATTCGAAAACTATTTAAAAGAGGCAACTGATCATACCAAAGCCACTTAAAGGATTGGCATTAACATCTTGGTTGGTGAATGGTATACCCAGGGAACTATTTTAAAAGAGATAATGTAAATATGTAATTAAACTGATAAGGAAATATTTTAAAGCAATAATCTGCATTACTTAATAAACAGTCTTTTATATATATATATATATATATATATATATATATATATATGGGGAGTGTTTAAAAAGGTTCTAAGCCTCACCCAGAAATAAAAACCCAAATTGAACATTTTTGTTTTAGCAACACACTACCACATTATATTAAACGAAAAAAAATTATTTAGATAACTGGCTTAATCACTGTACAGGCAAGGCTCATAGAAAGGCAAGGCCCAAACAAAGGTAATGTCCATACAAAGGCAAGGCTCATACAAAGGTAATGTCCATACAAAGGCAAGGCTCATACAAAGGTAAGGCTCATATAAAGGTAAGGCTCATATAAAGGTAAGGCTCATACAAAGGTAAGGCCCATACAAAGGCAAGGCTCATACAAAGGCAAGGCTCATATAAAGGTAAGGCTCATACAAAGGTAAGGCTCATACAAAGGTAAGGCCCATACAAAGGCAAGGCTCATACAAAGGTAAGGCTCATATAAAGGTAAGGCTCATACAAAGGTAAGGCCCATACAAAGGTAAGGCTCATACAAAGGTAAGGCTCATACAAAGGTAAGGCTCATACAAAGGCAAGGCTCATACAAAGGCAAGGCCCATACAAAGGCAAGGCTCATACAAAGGCAAGGCTCATACAAAGGTAAGGCTCATACAAAGGCAAGGCTCATACAAAGGCAAGGCTCATATAAAGGTAAGGCTCATACAAAGGTAAGGCTCATACAAAGGCAAGGCTCATACAAAGGCAAGGCTCATACAAAGGTAAGGCTCATACAAAGGTAAGGCTCATACAAACCAAGGCTCATACAAAGGCAAGGCTCATACAAAGGCAAGGCTCATACAAAGGCAAGGCTCATATAAAGGTAAGGCTCATACAAAGGTAAGGCCCATACAAAGGTAAGGCTCATACAAAGGTAAGGCTCATACAAAGGCAAGGCTCATACAAAGGCAAGGCTCATACAAAGGTAAGACCCATACAAAGGCAAGGCCCATACAAAGGCAAGGCTCATACAAAGGCAAGGCTCATATAAAGGTAAGGCCCATACAAAGGCAAGGCTCATACAAAGGCAAGGCTCATACAAACCAAGGCTCATACAAAGGTAAGGCTCATATAAAGGTAAGGCTCATACAAAGGCAAGGCTCATACAAAGGTAAGGCTCATACAAAGGCAAGGCTCATACAAAGGCAAGGCTCATACAAAGGCAAGGCTCATACAAAGGTAAGGCTCATACAAAGGCAAGGCTCATGCAAAACAAGGCTCACACAAAGGCAAGGCTCATAGAAAGGCAAGGCCCATACAAAGCAAGACCCATACAAAGGCAAGGCCCATACAAAGGCAAGGCTCATACAAAGGTAAGGCTCATACAAAGGCAAGGCTCATACAAAGGCAAGGCTCATACAAAGGCAAGGCTCATACAAAGGCAAGGCTCATACAAAGGTAAGGCTCATACAAAGGCAAGGCTCATACAAAGGCAAGGCTCATATAAAGGTAAGGCCCATACAAAGGCAAGGCTCATACAAAGGCAAGGCTCATACAAACCAAGGCTCATACAAAGGCAAGGCTCATACAAAGGCAAGGCTCATACAAACCAAGGCTCATACAAAGGTAAGGCCCATACAAAGGCAAGGCTCATACAAAGGCAAGGCTCATACAAACCAAGGCTCATACAAAGGCAAGGCTCATACAAAGGCAAGGCTCATACAAAGGTAAGGCTCATACAAAGGCAAGGCTCATATAAAGGTAAGGCCCATACAAAGGCAAGGCTCATACAAAGGCAAGGCTCATACAAACCAAGGCTCATACAAAGGCAAGGCTCATACAAAGGCAAGGCTCATACAAACCAAGGCTCATACAAAGGTAAGGCCCATACAAAGGCAAGGCTCATACAAAGGCAAGGCTCATACAAAGGCAAGGCTCATACAAAGGCAAGGCTCATACAAAGGCAAGGCTCATACAAAGGTAAGGCCCATACAAAGGCAAGGCTCATACAAACCAAGGCTCATACAAAGGCAAGGCTCATACAAAGGCAAGGCTCATACAAACCAAGGCTCATACAAAGGCAAGGCTCATACAAAGGCAAGGCTCATACAAAGGCAAGGCTCATACAAACCAAGGCTCATACAAAGGTAAGGCCCATACAAAGGCAAGGCTCATACAAAGGCAAGGCTCATACAAAGGTAAGGCCCATACAAAGGCAAGGCTCATACAAAGGCAAGGCTCATACAAACCAAGGCTCATACAAAGGCAAGGCTCATACAAAGGCAAGGCTCATACAAAGGCAAGGCTCATACAAAGGTAAGGCTCATACAAAGGCAAGGCTCATACAAAGGCAAGGCTCATACAAAGGCAAGGCTCATGCAAAGGCAAGGCTCATACAAAGGCAAGGCTCATACAAACCAAGGCTCATACAAAGGTAAGGCCCATACAAAGGCAAGGCTCATACAAAGGCAAGGCTCATACAAACCAAGGCTCATACAAAGGCAAGGCTCATACAAAGGTAAGGCTCATACAAAGGCAAGGCTCATATAAAGGTAAGGCCCATACAAAGGCAAGGCTCATACAAAGGCAAGGCTCATACAAACCAAGGCTCATACAAAGGCAAGGCTCATACAAAGGCAAGGCTCATACAAACCAAGGCTCATACAAAGGCAAGGCTCATACAAAGGCAAGGCTCATACAAAGGCAAGGCTCATACAAAGGTAAGGCTCATACAAAGGCAAGGCTCATATAAAGGTAAGGCCCATACAAAGGCAAGGCTCATACAAAGGCAAGGCTCATACAAACCAAGGCTCATACAAAGGCAAGGCTCATACAAAGGCAAGGCTCATACAAAGGCAAGGCTCATACAAACCAAGGCTCATACAAAGGTAAGGCCCATACAAAGGCAAGGCTCATACAAAGGCAAGGCTCATACAAACCAAGGCTCATACAAAGGCAAGGCTCATACAAAGGCAAGGCTCATACAAAGGCAAGGCTCATACAAAGGTAAGGCCCATACAAAGGCAAGGCTCATACAAAGCAAGGCTCATGCAAAACAAGGCTCACACAAAGGCAAGAGATGTGAGACAAATCTAAAAAAAAAAAACAGACGATCCTGCAGTAATGAGTATCTGCAATAGGAAAGTTTGACATGGACGGAAATCCAGGCAAACATTGTACTTATACTTGCTGAAAACTCATTTCGACGCAACAGTGAAGAATTGAGCCATTGAATTCAAACGAAGCGAGTGACAATATAGATAATTACTCTTCAGGTTGTTCAAATGCCTCAACCACTGATGGACAAGTTGATGCCATTTACCATTTGGTTTTGAATGACATATGTTTTACTATTCAGTTGAGAGTTGTGTCTATTGACAATAGTTCTGGTTTGGTCCATACAGTTATAACGTTGCCCAGTCGGCTGGGGCTGTAGAATCAACAGACTGCTTCTCTGCAGAGGGGTAACCCCCCCAATGAGTGTCCTGGATATGACACTAAACAACCTGATGGTGAGTTTCCAGTAATGCTGGAGCTTTGGGGAATGCAGAATATCCCTTTATTGCCATCGCTCCCAGGTCCATTCTGGCCCAGAGTGGTAGCACCTGATAAGGGTCCTATCTATGGGTTAAATAGAACTAAATGTTGGTTGACGTTAACTGTTTTTATACATTTAAACTGCGTATTTATGCTGAACTGGAGTGTTTAAAATAGAACTAAACTGTACTTACATTTAAACTGCGTGCTTATGCTAAACTGAATTGTTTTAAATTGAACTGTTTTTGACATTAAAACTGTAGTTACACTAAACTGAATTGTTATGTATAACTGCTTGAATAAACTGAATAGTTTGAAATAGAAATGTATTTGACAATTAAGATGTGTACTCAAGATAAAATGAATTGTTTTAAATAGAACTGATTATTTATATAAAAATGGATTTGGCGTTAAATAACCTACAAAGGTTGATATGCCATAAAATCCAACAAACTAAACAGTTATAACGGAAATCTTGGTGGTGAGCAAACAGTCTACAAAAGGTGTCCCCAGAATGCTGATGGGATAGCACAAGCTGAAAAGGTTAACATTTCCAGAACACTTCTAGCTCGCTTCCAGACAAACCCTAAGAATTTCCTCTGTAGATAAGTAACTCAAATACACCCTTTGGAAACATTCTGGTTCTCCACCGACAAAAGATTAAAACAAGCAATTTTTGTTGGCAAAGTGATAACTTCTGTTTTTTTAGAGTTATCGTTATATAATTAAGGAATAATTTCTTATATTGATCATTTTTCGTTAATTACATTTTATCCTTCAGTTTGGTAAGGCTCGTTTTTCTTTCTCTTCAATGGCTACCAAGAAAGGTAGTAGCAAATAAACTTTTGTATCGGCAAACCAGCTGATGTCTTTTGTGGGTTCTTCACTTTTTCTCACCGTGGGATTGCGCTGGGGGGTCAGACTGAAACTTAAGGCGTAGCACTTAAAGGATCTCCTGAGAACTACGATCGTGCAAGTGTCTATTTGAGAACAGTATCATTACACTTAGCCTCAGTGCCATGGAGACAACCCCACCTTTCTTGATGAGTCAGTGCCAATTCTCAGAATGTTTTGACCATCAAAGTACTGTTATTTTCTCTGTCTCTGGGATAGTCGAGCTGTATCCCAGCATTACAAGCAGAAAGACTGGGGGTCTAGAAGCACTTTTGTTCCTGGCGAACACAGCCTCAAGGAGAATCATCTGGTGGACATGAATAAGGTGCTTCTTCCTCCTCTTCACATCAAGCTTGGTTTGATGAAGAATTTCGTGAAGGCGTTGCACAAAAATGGTGCTGCCTTCCAACACTTGTCTACTGTGTTCCCAGGTCTTAGTGCGGCTAAGCCCAAAGAGGGCATCTTTGTCGGACCTCAGATCCGAGAAGTGCTGAAGGATACTGATTTTGAGGAGCTTCTTAACTTAAAGGAACTGAGAGCATGGGAAGCATTCAAGTCAGTCTGTAGTGGCTTCCTTGGTAACACACGCGTACCAGATTACCAAGCCTGTATTGAGAAGTTGCTAAAGTCTTACCAGGATATGGGGTGCCGAATGTCTCTCAAGATTCATTTTCTCCATTCCCACCTCAACTTCTTCCCGCCAAACCTTGGAGCAGTGAGTGATGAGCATGGAGAAAGATTCCACCAAGACATTACGAAGATGGAGAGCAACTATCAAGGCAAATGGAACCCCAGCATGATGGGAGACTTCTGCAGGATGCTCTTGCTTGACATCCCGGAGGCAAAATACACCAGATCTTCTAAGAAAACACACTTTTGACTGTCTGTGGTACTATGAATTGTGTAATTGTGTCATCCAAGTATATTGATTCAATCAGTGTTCTTTATCTATCCTGTTCTATCTGTTATAAGCTGCTTCAACTCTTGAAATATGCACATATATTCTCTGTTTATACTAAAATGAGACTATTTAAAAGCCAGAAAACTAGAGGGGATAGAGCAAAACTATTTATAAATTTGAATTCAGCACACCCAAATTAACATAAAAACCCTATCCCCATTCTGGCCTCAGACCAAAAATTTATTTTTGTAAAACTGTTATCAATTTAGTCTTTGATCGGCAGTTTTTAAGGAAACAAGGAAGTGTATAAGAACAACGCTTACTTAATATGACTTTATCTTAAACCTTAAACTGAAAATGTGTCTTGTTAGGGAATAGTTTGGTTGTTAGGGCAATTAAAGAAATACAATTTTTCTGCTACATACAACATCAAACAAAGAGTTCCAAAAGTACTCCAAAGAATGGAAAACTCACTGGAATAAGCGGACTATTTTGGAAAAAATTAATGTAAGAAAATGTTATTCAACTGTATAACAATCCATCAGAAATAATAAAATACTGATATCTTGGGCTTTACTCTTTATAAAAAAATTGTTAAGGATATATATATATATATATATATAGATGCTACTGTATATATTATACGTGTATATATGTGTGAGTGTGTATGTGAGTGTATGCTCATTGTATTTTCTCTGTGTGTGTATATTTCTATGAGTGAGCATATATGTGCGTTTTGTTGGGTTATGTTGGGTTGGGTAGGGTAGGGTTGGGTGCGTTTGGGTTGGGTTATTTGGCATATCAACCCTTGTACATTAATTAATGCCTTATACTCTTTATAGTTATATATCAAATATAAATGATTTTGGTTTGGTTGGGTTTTATGGCATATCAACTATTGTAGGGTATTTAATGCCAAATCATCTTTATACCTATATATTAAATGTATATGATTTGGTTTGATTGGGTTTTATGGCATATTGTAGGTTATTTAATGCTAAATCATCTGTATACATATACGTGGTGCCTTCCAGAAGTTTCCAGACTTATTTGGTACAGGCATTTAAAATTGACGTGGACTCTTGAAAATTCACTCTGTTATTGCTATACATCTTATGAGATGAGTCACTAATTTTTATGATTTCACGTTAAAATGAACAGCTACAGTAGCAATTGGAATGCTCCCTATTAAAGTCTGATTGTCACAACGGGTGAATTTCAAAAATGCAATCTTGATGTGAGGACACTTTAGAAGAACGATATGTTATAAAATTGTTTTAAACTTGGAAAAAATGCCAGTGAAACCTATGGAATGCTTCAGACTGCTTTTGGAGAATCTTGCATGAATCAATCATCAGTTTTTGAGTAGCATAAGAGATTCAAGTAAAGCACGGAGTCTGTGAGGGATGATGAAAGATGTGGGAGGAGTAAGGAAGTCAATAGACCAGAGTTGATTGGCCCAAGGCTTAGGGTAAGGGTTACTATGTTGAGGTTTTAAGGGAGTTCAGGAAGAGATTCAGTCGGAAGAGGCCTGCACTCTTCAAATCGGGTCAGTGGCATCTCCACCAGGACAATGCACCAATCCACAACTCCATCTTTGTCACAGACTATTTGACCAAGATGGGCATCAAGACAATTCGTCAGCCTCCCTATAGTCGAGACCTTGCTCCCTGTGACTTTTGGTTATTCCCTAAGCTCAAGGAAAAACTTAGAGGCTGTCGTTTTGAGACAATTGAGGAGATGAAAGAGGCTGTGACGAAGGTCATTGACACGCTTACACAAGAGGACTTCCATGGGGCCTTCCAGAAGTGCTTTGCAGCTGGAGGAGATTACTTCAAAGGGGACATGAGTTTCATGTGTGTACTATCAATAAAAGTGCCCATACAAAAAAAGTCTGGAAACTTATTTAATGATCCGTGTATATTATATATATATGATTTTGGTTTTGTTTGGTTTTGTTTGGTTTAATGGCATATCAGCTATTGTATGTTATTTAACACCAAATCTATTTTTATGCATATGAATAGCCCTATTTCAAACAATTCAGTTTAGCGGAAGTACACAGTTTAAATGTCAAAAACAGTCATATTTGAAACAATTCAATTTAGCATAAGTATACTATTGAGTTCTATTAAACCCATAGATGGGACCCTATCAGGTGGTACCACTCTGGGCCAGAATGGCCTTGGGAGCTATGGCAATAAATGGGTACTCTGCATTTCCCAAAGCTCCAGCATTACTGAAGCTACACCATCAGATTGTTTAGTGTCATATCAGAACATTCGTTTAGTGAATCTTACACCTCAACCGTGATGCAGTCAGTGTATTCTGCAGCTCCAGCCTATTGCGTCTTATATATGATTTGTAAACCCATTTAGTAGATAATGCTTTTAAACGAGTGTAAACTCTTTTTTGCACGCCGTTCAATGATTTCAAGAATTGCTATATAACAATTACAATTTAACATCAGTTTTTTGTTTGCCCACATTTAAATGAATGTACATATATGATTTGAAAGTGAATATTTTGGAGGTAATTTCATTTTAAAATAAGTTAGAACTAATTTTTTTGCTCACCAGTATTGTTATTGTTTCTACATAGTGTCAATTACTACTTCCTACCACAAAGATTTCTTTTAAATATTAATTATTTGTTTGCAGACAGGGAAATGTTTATAAGTATTGCTATAAAACACAAATTTTCAAAAGCATCCACCCGCTTCCGATGTTCTTCCGCTTATTTACACAGGTGCATCTCTTGATTGACGGCTCGGTCGAGGGTCAATATATGTCATAAACAGTTCTATTTCAAACAATTCAACAAAAATCAGTCATTTGTTTTTCCACATTTTAAATATCAAACAGTTCTATTTGACATAGATTGGGTCCTATCAGGTGTTACCACATGGAGCCAAAGTGGACCTGGGAGTGATGGCAGTGAATGTGTACTTAATATTCCAAAAAGCTTCAGCATTATTGGAGCCTTACCATCAGATTGCTTAGCGTTGTATCCGGGACACATATTGGCATGGCTGGGTCTTACTCATCTGCCGAGGTGCAGTCAGTGTATTCTACAATCCCAGCTGACTAGGCTTAATATTTGTTGAGGGAATGGTGAACATACAGTTGATAAAAGTAACAGTAACCATATAGTTCAAAATATTTTGGTTTCGTTTCTCTATTTAATGGCATATCAACCTTTGTAGGTGATTAAATACCAAAGCAATTCTTCTTAATGAACAGCGGTACTATTTCACCCATAGTTGGTAGGATAAGGGGGTTCATACCTTTCCCATGGGTATTTGTCAGAAAGTGGATGTAATAGCACGACTGGAGTTCGAACTCGCTTACTACGATTATGCAATCCATCGCTTTAACCCTCACACAGTGGATTCCATGGCTATTCTCTAAACCATAGAAGCAAATCCGGTGAGTCACACAAAGAAAGTATCAGGTGAGCTCAGCATCTAACAATACTGTGGGATCCATTATCTTCACTCAGCAGAGCAAAAGCATCTAGAGTTACTAAGTTGTGTTTCAATTTACCAGAATATTGCAAAATTTTTGACTCGCCCAAGTATATACGTAGTGTCTATATATGTACTGGGTGTCTCAAAATAGATGCAACCCATTGAAATAATCATGATTTATAACTTAGATAAGAAACTCTATATCAGCTGGCAGGAGTTTATGCTTGAGCTGGGTTCTGTGTGGGTACTGCTGAAAATCCTTCACCTTGCAATGATGCACATGAAAGACCAAGTTCGGAGGAACTTTTTCAGACTCCTTCTGCATCCACATTGTGAGAATATCTTGCAGTCAACTAACTTCCTGACAGACCGAAGATTTTCTTCTTGTTAAGGTTGTTTACTGACCCCGTGGCTTGAAATTTGGGTACCCAATGATAAATTTTCCTTTTCTGGGGATAATTGTTAAAGTTAAACTTCCTAAGAAATTTTGCATACACAATTTTGAATGATTTTGTCTCCATATAAGTATATTGAAACACCCTGTATTATTATTAGTAGAGTTATTAACTGTCACATGGGTCCCATGTATATTAAGACACCCTATATTATTATTAGTAGAGTTATTAGCAGTTATATGGGTCCCATGTATATTGAGACACCCTATATTATTAGTAGTAGAGTTATTAGCAGTCACATGGGTCCCATGTATATTGAGACACCCTATATTATTATTAGTAGAGTTAGTAGCAGTCACGTGGGTCCCATGTATATTGAGACACCCTATAGTATTATTAGTAGAGTTATTAGCAGTCACATGGGTCCCATGTATATTGAGACACCCTATATTATTAGTAGTAGAGTTATTAGCAGTCACATGGGTCCCATGTATATTGAGACACCCTATAGTATTATTAGTAGAGTTATTAGCAGTCACATGGGTCCCATGTATATTGAGACACCCTATATTATTAGTAGTAGAGTTATTAGCAGTCACATGGGTCCCATGTATATTGAGACACCCTATAGTATTATTAGTAGAGTTATTAGCAGTCACATGGGTCCCATGTATATTGAGACACCCTATATTATTAGTAGTAGAGTTAGTAGCAGTCACATGGGTCCCATGTATATTGAGACACCCTATATTATTAGTAGTAGAGTTATTAGCAGTCACGTGGGTCCCATGTATATTGAGACACCCTATATTATTAATAGTAGAGTTATTAGCAGTCACATGGGTCCCATGTATATTGAGACACCCTATATTATTAGTAGTAGAGTTATTAGCAGTCACATGGGTCCCATGTATATTGAGACACCCTATATTATTAGTTGTAGAGTTATTAGCAGTCACATGGGTCCCATGTATATTGAGACACCCTATATTATTAGTAGTAGTTATTAGCAGTCACATGGGTCCCATGTATATTGAGACACCCTATATTATTAGTAGTAGAGTTATTAGCAGTCACATGGGTCCCATGTATATTGAGACACCCTATATTATTAGTTGTAGAGTTATTAGCAGCCCATGTATATTGAGACACCCTATATTATTATTAGTAGAATTATTAGCTGTCACATGGGTCCCATGTATATTGAGACACCCTATATTATTAGTAGTAGAGTTACTATCAGTAACATGGGTCCCATGTGTATTGAGACACCATGAATCTTACACAGAGCATTTTCACTCTTTATCTCATTTTTATATATTTTTGTTAGTTGATTGGTTGGTTGGATTTTATGGCATATCAACCTTTGTAGGTTATTTAACGCCAAATCCATTATTACGCAAATAGTTCTATTTCAAAAAATTCAGTTTAGTGTGAGTACACAGTTTATATGTTAAAAATATTTCTATTTCAAGTTATTCAGTTTATTCAAACAGTTCAAATTTAGCTAATTCAGTTTAGTATGTGTCCAGATTTTGTAACTCAGAGTTAAATGTCAAAAACAGTTCTATATTAAACAATTCAGTTTAGCATAAATGTACAGTTTAAATCTAAGAACAGTTGAATTGTCAAAAACATTTTACTTTAAGCTGTTCAGTTTAGTAAAACTATTCTAATTCAAGCAATTCAGTTCAGCTTAAGTATGCAGTTAGTTCTATTTAACCCATAGATAGGGCCCTATCAGGTGCTACCGCTCCAGGCCAGAGTGGACCCAGGAGCAATGGCAATGAAGGGTAGCTCCGCATTCCCCAGAGTTCCAGCATCACTGGAACCTTACCATCAGATTTTGTAGTGTCATATCTAGGACTCTCATTGGGAGTGTATTACCCCTCAGCAGAAGGGCAGTCAGTTTATTCTACAGCCCCAGCTGACTGGGCAAATATTTTTTGTTAACAACATTTCCGTTGATTTACAAGATATGATGAAAAGTGTAAAGACTCAATTCTTAAATTTTTAATTTTGAAATTCAAAAAATTTCCATCTGTGACAGAATATGACAAACTGTATCCTCCACAGAGGTGTAAGATTCCCCCCAGAAGGAATTATACCACACTTTAACAAATTATTACCAAACTTTTGACTCATCCATATCTATACAAATTATACAATTTTAGTCATTGAGAATTTCCAATTTTGTCTCAGTCCAACCCATCGGATGGTAGTTTGTTAATTTTAGAACCTTTTTGCGGTTCAGTCGTATGAAAGACATTATATAATGTAAATGTTTCTTTAAAAACCATCTGCGTCTTTTGGGAGGAACTATAAGGCAACATCCTCAAATATCAAGAGATGCTTGTTAAGTCTCCCTGAAGACTTTTGTTCAACTCCTTGTTAAACAAGAGTTTTATATTATGATCCAAAGTAATTCTATCATCTGTCTAATCTCAAATAAGATTGTTTTATCTATCATCTCAATTTTCCCTTGTTTGGTTGAAAACTAAAATAATGCACTTTAAATGTCCAAAATCTCCGTTATCAAAAAACAAAAAATAAAAATGGATAAATAAATAAATAAATAAAAGAAATAAAAAAAGTGACGGCTTTTGCTCCACCCTGGGTAGACATGAAACTAGGTATGTTATATAGAGTTAAACAATCTGAAAGGTAAGGATTGTCGTTCCTTTTTTTTTGGTAGGGGGGTCTTTTTTTTGTGTGGTAGTGGTTGGGGGAGTCGGTGGCATTGAGAACTGATCAAGGTCACATCCTAGTGTTTTCTCTGGAACTGTGGTTATATCTAATTGCTATTCTATTTATCCATGTGTTTTCTGGTTGTTTATAGCAAAATATATTGGCATGGAATGTATATTTGTATTTTAGAAGTTGTTTAGATTTCGACTAAGTAGCTACGAATCTTTTTTCTTCTTTCTTTCTTAATTCATTTCTTTCTTCTTTTTTTTTTATAACAAATCAAGAACTATACGCACTGGAGCTTCGTCAAACAGGAAACACAATTTTTTTTCATAAAACCCAGAAAGTTTATGTAAGTTATGTTTTGTTATGGGATCATTAAAGTATTGAGTGTGAGTATGAGTGTGTGTGTACTTCTCTCTCTCTCTCTGTGTATGTGTGTGTAAGTATGTGTGTGTGTGTGTATGTGAGTGGATGTGAGTATGAATGTCAGAAAGATTTTTGTATAGTGTCATGCCTGCATATGTGTATGAGTGTGTATGTGTGTCCGCGTATGTGTCTGTGTCTATATGTGTATGTGTAAGTGAGATGCATGTGTGGATGTGAGTGTATATGTTAGAAAGAGAGTAGTATTGTGTCGTGTCTATGTGTGTATGCGTGTGCATGTGTATGTGTTTATGTGTGTATGTGTGTGTTAGTGTGTACATGTTTGTATGGATGTGAGTGTGCACATGAGAAAGAGAGTTTTACAGTGTCATGTCTGTGTATGTGTGAGTATGTATGTGTGTCAGTGTATGTGTCTGTGTCTATATGTGTATGTGTGTGTGTAAATATATGCGTTGGATGTGAGTTTACACCTTAGAAAGAGAGCTGTGTTGTGTCATGTCAAAGTATGTCTGCGTGTGTATGTCTGTATGTGTGTCTGTGTCTATGTGTCTATGTCTTTGTTCGGGTTTCTGAGTTTGTGTGTAAGCATGTGTGTGTATGTGTGTGTATGCATGTGTACGTGAGTGTGCACGTGAGTAAGAGGGTTGTGTTGTGTTATGTCTACGCATGGTTGTGAGTGTGTTTGTATGTGTCTGTCTCTGTGTGTGCATGCATGAGAGAAAAAGAGGTAAGGATCAAGGGTATAATTGAGCAATCCAAATGTGAAATCCAGTAGCGCCCTCCCCTACACCTCGGTGTGAACCGTAAAGGACATCGACACGAGGTTAACGAAAGCATGAACAGCTATCAATAGGCTATCGATTATATGGAAATCATATCTAACCGATAAAATGAAACGCAGCTTCTTCCAGGCAGCGGTCGCATCGATAC
Source organism: Sepioteuthis lessoniana (assembly GCA_963585895.1). Classification (NCBI taxonomy): domain Eukaryota; kingdom Metazoa; phylum Mollusca; class Cephalopoda; order Myopsida; family Loliginidae; genus Sepioteuthis; species Sepioteuthis lessoniana. Next base: position 48,509 of record CAUZXS010002161.1, read on the forward strand.
TGCTATATGGATGCACTACATGGACTCATGAACAAAACGCCTGGAGAAGAAGCTAGACGGCAATTACACAATAATGCTGCGAGCAATCTTGAACAAGTCCTGGCGGCAACACCTCACAAGACACCAACTGTACGGCCACCTGCCCCCTATCACGAAAACTATTCAAGTTAGACGAGCCAGACATGCAGGACACTGCTGGAGAAGCAGGGACGAACTCATAAGTGATGTACTCTTATGGACCCCCACACATGGCCGTACAAAAGCAGGACGACCAGCACGAACATGTATTCAGCAACTATGTGAGGATACAGGATGTTGTCCAGAAGACCTGCCTGAGGCGATGAACGATAGGGAAAAGTGGCGAGAGAGAGTCAAGGATATCCGTGCTACCAGCACGACATGATGATGATAATGATATATTAAATATATATGGTTTGGTTTGGTTTGGGTTGGTTTTATTTTATGGCATATCAAACATTGTTGGTTATTTAATGCCAAGTTATCTTTATACATATGTATTAAATATATATGATTTACTTTGATTTGACTTTATGATATATCGACCATTGCGGGTTATTTATTGACAAATCCTATTTTGACATATATATTAAATATATAATTTCTAAACATATTTTTAGATACACATAGTTAAATGATCAAACGGTTCTGTTTCTAACAATTCAATTTAGCACAAGTCAACAGAGTTAAATGGTTTCAAGTATTGCTATTTAACACATATACTTCTATCAAATATTACTCATTTGTTTGCACATGGGGAAGTGGTTACAACTATTGCCTTTTAATGCTAATTGTTTGAGTCAACATTACTTATTTATTTGGTAAATGATTCCAGGTATTGTTATGTCTCATAAACAATTCAATTTAGTCATTTGTTTACACAGAGTTAAATAATCAAACACGTCTATTTCAAACAGATCAATTTAGCATAAGTCATTTGTTTGAACTCAGTTTAAATATCAAAACAGCTCTATTTGACTCATAGACCAGGCGCTATTCTGGGCCATTGTGGACCTGGGAGTGATAGCTATGAAAGGGTACTCTGTATTCCCAAAGCTCCAGCATTACTGGATCCTCACCATCAGATTGTTTAATGTCATATATAAGACTTCCCCCCACTTGTTTAGTGTCATATATAAGTCTTTCCCCACTTGTTGTGGGGGAAGTCTTACCCCTCTGCAGTAGATATATTCTACGGACCCAGCTGATTGGTTTACGAACACATTGATGTATTCTAAGTTTGTCAGTGTGTGTATATGTTCGCATGTGTGTGAGCATATTTAGGCTATGTTTATTGTTGGTTTGAATCTCTGAAGTTTTTTTCTTTTATTTGGAGTAACAAGTTGACACCAATTTGGTGTATTGGCATTATTTTAAATCTGTCTTTGCTGCATTTTATATAGATGTAAAAAATAACGGCAGAGATCAACTCTGTAAGTGTTTTAGATATATATAGAAAATAACATCAAGAGATTGAACCTCTGTTGACTCACTTCTGGAATTACAGTGGGTGAAAAAATAGACTTGGTATCCAAAGACCACATGTCCCCACATAGGGAATAGTATTCATTGTACATTCATATTTACAGTTGTCTTTTTAAAATAATTATTTTATTTGTGCATAGTCCTATTGAATACAAAGAGATTTTAAACTTATCTATTTGACCTATCAATGGGTCCTTAACAGATACTGCCCCTCAGTTTTTGAGTGGTCCCAGAGAATAATTGCAAAGAAGGAGTACTCTACACTGCCCAGATCTCCAGAACTGGAGCCTCACCATTAGAAGCCGTTTAGTGACATACCAAGTACACACTTTTTTTTTACAGGGAAGGTCTCACCAATGATTCCAGGATTTTATCATTACTCGCTGATGGATATCCCCATTTCACTCAATGAACTGTTCCATTAAAAATCATAGTAAATAGCAAATAAAACATTGTATAAACATTGGTTGTGTTGTACGGCATATCAACCCTTCTAGGTTATTTAAAGCCAAATCCTGTTTATACATATGTTTATATTAAATATATATGATTTGTTAAATAAATAGTTTAATGATAACATTATTTTTAAATACGAGGATCATTAAATAAGTTTCCAGACTTTTTTCGTATGGGCACTTTTATTGATAGTACACACCAGAAACTCTAGTCCCCTTCAAAGTAATCTCCTCCAGCTGAAATGAACTTGTTCTACCGTTCCAACAACTTCTGGAAGGTCCCATGGAAGTCCTCTTGTGTGAGCGTGTCAATGACCTTCGTCACAGCCTCTTTCATCATTTCAATTGTCTCATAACGACAGCCTCTGAGCTTAGGGAATAACCAAAAATCATAGGGAGCACAGTCTGGACTATACGGAGGCTGAGGAACTGTTCTGATTCCTATCTTGGTCAAATAGTCTGTGACAAGGATGGCGTTGTGGACTGGTGCATTGTCCTGGTGGAAATGCCACTGACCCGGTTTGAAGAGTGATGGCCTTTTCCCACGGAATATCTGGCTGAACTCCCTTAAAACCTCAACATAGTAACCCTAACCCTTTGGCCAATCAACTCTGGTGTGTTGACTTCATTACTCCTCCCACACTTCTCATCATCTCTCACAGACTCCATGCCACTCAAAAACTGATGCTCGATTCATGCAAGATGGTCGAAAAGCAGTCTAAAGCATTCCTTACATTTCTGGGGCCTTTTTTCCAAGTTTAAAACAGAATTTTATTGCATATCGTTCTTCTAAAGTGTCCTGACGTCCAGATTGTATTTTTGAAATTCACCAGCTGTGACAATCAGGCTTTAGTAGGGTGTATTCCAATTGCTGCTCTAGCTGTTCATTTGAACGTGAAATCATAAAAATTGGTTAGTCATCTCATAAGATGTATAGCAATAACATACAGAGTGTTCAAGAGTCTATGACATTTTTAAATGCCTGTACAATAAAAGTCTGGAGCCTTATTGAATGTACCATGTAAGCCAGAACTCATTTGTTTACCAACAGTTAAATAGTTTCAGGTATTTTATTGTTTGCACACAGTTAAATTGTTTCAGGTATTTTATTTTTTGCACACATTTAAGTGGTTTCAGGTAATTTATTTTTTGCACACGGTTAAATGGTTTCAAGTATTGTTATCTAACACTAATAGTTTTATTTGTACTTGGTTAAATGGTTTCAAGCATTGCTATCTAACACTAACTGTTTGTGTATTCAGTTAAATGGCTTAATGTATTGCTATATAACATTAATAGTTTTATTTCTACTAAGTTAAATGGATCCAAGTATAGCTATTGAACACTTATATTTTTTTGGAACTCAGGTAAATGGTTTTATATATTGCTATTTAACTCAAGTAATTATATTGAATATTATTCATTTGCTTGCACACAGTTAAATGGTTTCAAGTTTTGCTATTTAATACTAACAATTCAATTTAACATCAGTCATTTGTTTGCACATTGTTAAATGGTCTCAAGTACAAAAAAATATTAAATATTACAATGTGACACATAGATGGGACCCTAATGGGTACTAACACTCCGGTTCAGAGTGAACCTGCGAGTAATGGCAATGAAAAAGTACTCTCGATTTCCCGAAGCCCCAGAACTGGAGTCTCAGCATAAGAAGCTGTTTAGAGTAATAAACAGGACATTTGTTAGAGTAGGGAGGGTCAACTGTACTGTAGAGATGTGGTTGGTAAATTTTACTGCTCCAGCCAACTAATGTAATATAATGGCCGAGGGATTTCGTTTTATACATCATGCCTTTCGGTTTAGTTAAGCTGAGAACCTTTCGGCTCAGTGCATGGCTTAGTTTGGTACAAACTTGAGCGCAAGTGTTGACGCGCGCCCGAGGAGGATGTGTCGTTCACTGATGTCAAAATAAAAATTCCAAATACAAAGGTTGACTAGTGGATGTGAATAACGTCATGCACCGGAAGCGCGCGGAGGATTTGGGGGATTTTGAAAAAGTGAGTGGAGTTGAGATTTTGCCTCGGAAGAAGACGGTTGACTTTCACGAGCTTGCCGAGGCCTTGTGTCGGGTGCGCACATGGTTTGGGGCAGGTGGAAAAGCCAGAATAGAAAGAAGGTGTATCTCTCTCCTTATGTCGAAGAACCTTTAAACTCAAAGGTAATAAAAAGTTTCATACTTGAACTAAGAAGTCGTAAGTGTTTTTCGTGTTTCGGGATTCCTATGTTCTATGTATATATGTTATGAACATTCTATGTACGTTTCCCATTTCCGTATCATAGGTATGTTACACAAGACTCAATTGATAAAGTAACCAACAGAGACGTATAAGACTGGGATGATAGCTGCACGGAGAGTCAGTTATCAAGACTAACCTAAGAGAGTTTAGAAGAATGCAGGATACTTGCAATGTAAGTGATATACTTGATGAGCGGAGTATAATACAATGAAAACAGATATTATTAGGTATTATTTAAAACAAAACTGAAGAAGATTGAATCTCTCTGACTAAAAGTAAAATTGAACTTATCAATGAACTTCAAATAATTCAATAATAAAAATAATAAATCAAATAATTTGATTAAAGTGTTCAAAGTTGCATCCATCATTGGATCGTTACAAAAGGAGAGATAACCTGTTTTTGCAGTTAACTAGTTGTAATGCATTAGGAATACCTTAAAAGGAGAATAAAAAGTAAAGTAACGTTAGTGACCATAGTCGTGGGTGACCCGAAGGCTCCCTTTTTTTTATAGCTACGACACCGAAGTGTAGGTGGGGTTTACTCCTTTCCCTGGATTACTCCACTTTACCCTCGATATGTGTCTTGTATTACTGAGTGTTAAGCAAGGAGGTATCAAGTACCATTTTTAAAGTATTTGGTATGACACGACCTGGGATTGAACCCAAGTCTCCTGAACCATTGCCGAACAAAGGAGAATAAACACCATAAAACATTCTAATACACACACATATATATATATATATATATATACATTAAAAGAGAGAGAGAGAGAGAGAGAGAAAGGGAAATTGTGTAATTCAGTAATTCCCAACGAGGGGTACATGCCCCACCAGTGGGTCCTTGTTTAGAGACCAAGTAAATTGCCTCTTAAGCTTCCTTAGCATGAATAGAAGTAAAATTTTGAATATGTAAAGTTAGCGACCATAGTCGAGGGTGACCCGAAGGCTCCCTTTTCGATAGCTACTACACCGAGGTGTAGGGGAGGGCGCTACTCCATTCCCAGGATTGCTCCACTTTACCCTTGAACCGTACCTTATAATGCTGAGTGTTAAGCAAGGTGGTATCAAGTACCATTTTTAAAGTCTTTGGTATGACTCGACCTGGGATTGAACCCAGGTCTCCCGGGCCATTGGCGAACACTCTAACCGCTGGGCCAATGTCCCGGTTGAATATGTACAAATTAGATATTACGCACAGTGGGCATTAGAATTTTAGAAATACCAAAGTGGGGAATAGCCCAAAATTGAATGGAAACGACTGGAGTAATGGGAATATAATTCCCTACTTTACTTTTCTGATATTCATTTCTTGTAAAAATTATAGTTAAGAAATAAATTATTAGAATTTTGATATAGGGAGTTACTTTTCAATCGCCCTATAGATATATGAGTTTGGGGGGCGGTTATACTTTCTTGAATTTTGTTTGCCATAGTAAGTGTGAGTTGCTAATTCAAACAAACATGTTCAATATTTTTTTGCACCAATTCTTTATGCTAAAACAAACATATGTATATCATCATCATCATCATGTCGTGCTGGTAGCAAGGATATCCCTGACACCCTCTCGCAACTTCTCCCTATCATTCATCGCCTCAGGCAGGTCTTCTGGACAACATCCTGTATCCTCACATAGTTGCTGAATGCATGTTCGTGCTGGTCGTCCTGCTTTTGTACGGCCATGTGTGGGGGTCCATAAGAGTACATCACTTATGAGTTCGTCCCTGCTTCTCCAGCAGTGTCCTGCATGTCTGGCTCGTCTAACTTGAATAGTTTTCGTGATAGGAGGCTGGTGGCCGTACAGTTGGTGTCTTGTGGGGTGTTGCCGCCAGGACTTGTTCAAGATTGCTTGCAGCATTCTTGTGTAATTGCCGTCTAGCTTCTTCTCCAGCCGTGTTGTTAGAGTCCATGTAGTGCATCCATATAGCAGTATCGATGCGACCGCTGCCTGGAAGAAACTGCGTTTCATTTTATCGGTTAGGTCTGATTTCCATATAATCGATTGCCTACTGATAGCTGTCCATGCTTTCGTTAACCTCGTGTCGATGTCCTTTTCGGTTGATGCGACACTGCTTCCTAGGTAAGTGAATTTGTCTACTAGTTTAAGAGGGGTTCCGTCTAGAGTGGAGATGTCACCCGTTTGACTATAGCACATATATTCCGTTTTGTGTGCATTGACATAGAGGCCTATGCCTGCGGCTGCTTCTTCCAAACTATGCAGTAGAGTTTCGGCTTGGTTGGGTGTATTTGCCAGTATCGCTATGTCATCGGCGTAGTCGGCGTCGGTAATTGTTTTTGTGGGGTACCTTCTGCTTCTTTTCTTTGTCAGCTCGAAGCCGTTCTCTCTGATTTTGTCAATAGATATAAAATATATTCATATATATATATATATATATATATATATATATATATATATATATATATATATATTGTCATCCACAGACAGATTTGTTTCGTTCTATCAGAACTCTTCAGTGTGGCTAGACAGGCTAGCTGTTATATATAGGTCGATAGCTGTTATATATAGAATGGCTTGGTAGCGCCAGGAGTGGCACTACCGCCTTGAGCTAACGAAACTGTTATCACCTTGGTTGGCGGCTGATGAGGACAGAGTATCGCACGTGCTATCACACGTTGTATGATAAAGATATTTTTTAAAAATTAGATAGATAGCTGTTATAGATAGATAGATAGATAGATAGATAGATAGATAGATAGAAAATACATCCATATAAATACATAATACATATATGTAGAAATATATTTATTGATTAAACAGTTACCCCAGTCTCAGTATATATGATATTTCCTCTCTGTTTCTGTATTTTATTAAGCATCCATGGGTGATTCAACATCACTCGATATCATACTTCACAGTCCTAAAGATGGTTCATTAGAACCGAAACGTTATAACGTTAAGTTTCTTTAACATTAAATTCTTCTTGTATTACCTGGTTTATTAATTTTTCTCTATATGTACATATATTATAAATTCATATGAATATTATATATATATATATATATAATATTCATATGAATTTATAATATAAGATATATGAATATATATAAAATATAAGCATGTAAATATATGATATAAATAGAAATATATATTATATTTATATAGCTATACAATAAATTGTGTTGAGCCATGAATAATTTCTGTTTGAGTAGAATATAATTTATTTATGAAAAATTTAATAGTGAATTAATTTCAGTCAATAGCTTATTTACATATTTACAACCCCTCTCCTCGGACAAGGTCAATTTTTAAGCGGAGTTTAACAGGTTTGACTTCAGAGTTTTCCTTCCCCTAGACTAGTTGCCCCACCAAGGCTGAAGAACCCAGTCTGTCCTTCTATTTACCCATAGCTGGAGGGAGAATAATAGGATTCATACCTTTCCCAAGGGTATTAGTGCTATGTGAAATGCAATCAGTCTCGTCCAGGATTTGAACTCGTCCTGCCGTGTCCATTTCCTACGACGATAACCATTACACCACGGGCACCTCCAATAGCTTATTTACGATCATTTTGAATGACCTCTTGTCATTTATCAGGATTTTTTTCTGATTTCTTGTAATAGAAAAAAATATTTCATTATTTTCATCGATCTTTCGTTATGAAATTTTAAGAATTAGTGTGTTCTTTTAGCTAACTGTAGTTTTTAAAGTTTAATGGTCAAAGAGCAGTAATAATTAGATTATTTCAGCTTTGGGCATGTGTGTGTGTGTGTGTGTGGGGGGGGGGGTGTCTATGTGTGTGTGAATGTGTGTGAGTTTGAATGTGTATGTATGTGTTTGTGTGTGTATGTGTGTGTGTCTCTAAGTGTCTGTGCATATCTGTGTGTGTGTGTGTGTGTGTGTGTGTGTGTGGGTGTGTCTATGTGTGTGTGAATGTGTGTGAGTTTGAATGTGTATATATCTGTTTGTGTGTGTATGTGTGTGTGTCTCTAAGTGTCTGTGCATATCTGTGTGTGTGTGTGTGTGTGTGTGTGTGTGTGGGTGTGTCTATGTGTGTGTGAATGTGTGTGAGTTTGAATGTGTATATATCTGTTTGTGTGTGTATGTGTGTGTGTCTCTAAGTGTCTGTGCATATCTGTGTGTGTGTGTGTGTGTGTGTGTGTGTGTGGGTGTGTCTATGTGTGTGTGAATGTGTGTGAGTTTGAATGTGTATATATGTGTTTGTGTATGTATGTGTGTGTGTCTCTAAGTGTCTGTGCATATCTGTGTGTGTGTGTGTGTGTGTGTGTGTGTGTGGGTGTGTCTATGTGTGTGTGAATGTGTGTGAGTTTGAATGTGTATGTATGTGTTTGTGTATGTATGTGTGTGTGTCTCTAAGTGTCTGTGCATATCTGTGTGTGTGTGTGTGTGTGTGTGTGTGTGTGGGTGTGTCTATGTGTGTGTGAATGTGTGTGAGTTTGAATGTGTATGTATGTGTTTGTGTGTGTATGTGTGTGTGTCTCTAAGTGTCTGTGCATATCTGTGTGTGTGTGTGTGTGTGTGTGTGTGTGTGTGTGGGTGTGTCTATGTGTGTGTGAATGTGTGTGAGTTTGAATGTGTATGTATGTGTTTGTGTGTGTATGTGTGTGTGTCTCTAAGTGTCTGTGCATATCTGTGTGTGTGTGTGTGTGTGTGTGTGTGTGTGGGTGTGTCTATGTGTGTGTGAATGTGTGTGAGTTTGAATGTGTATATATGTGTTTGTGTATGTATGTGTGTGTGTCTCTAAGTGTCTGTGCATATCTGTGTGTGTGTGTGTGTGTGTGTGTGTGTGTGGGTGTGTCTATGTGTGTGTGAATGTGTGTGAGTTTGAATGTGTATGTATGTGTTTGTGTGTGTATGTGTGTGTGTCTCTAAGTGTCTGTGCATATCTGTGTGTGTGTGTGTGTGTGTGTGTGGAAGAGGGAATTCGATTCAATTCGATTTACAGTCCAATCTCCTTTATACTGCTATCCTGCTTTGTTTCTTTTTAACTGCACCAATTTTCACAGCAGAAAATCTCAAAGACACACACACATACACACACACACACAAATATATATATATATATATATATATATATATATATAAGTGTATATGAGTCAGTACCAATTCTTGATATGTTTTTATGAGGTGTCTCAATACTTTTTAAGCAACAGATCTTTAAGTGAAACACAAAATTGTGCATGTGCAATAGCTTTCATACGAGCCAGAAATTGCTCCCTGTGACTTTTTTTCTCACAGAAATTAAAAATTCATCATAAACGGTCAGATGTGAGGATGCTGAAAACATCAAAATAAATATCATCATACAACTTCTCAACATACAAAAGGAGTGGGTTACAGTGATGCTTTGACCAATTGAAAACTCACAGGAATAAGTTTGTTTTATGCCAAATTTTTTATTACAAAGAAAACTAATATATTATACATTGGTCATTTTTGTCTTATTAAATACAGGTCCAAAGATTGGCTGTATAATACATCTTAAGTACACTTCACACATTTATATATATATATATATATATATATATGTTTGTATAAATTTAGGATAAAAAAAAGTTTATTAAAAGATGTATAAAATATTAATAATTTAAATAACAGTTTTCTTTGGTTTGGTTTTATAGCACATAACCATTGTAGGTTATAAATGCTTAATCGCTTGTAATACATATGAATAGTTCTATTTCAAACAACTCAGTTCAGCACAAGTACATAGTTTAAATATAAAAAACACTTCTATTTCAAACAATTCAGTTTAGCATAATAATACAGTTTCAATGTCAAAAAACAGTTCTATCTCAAACAGTTCAGTTTAGCATAAGCACATAGTATAGTTCTATTTGACCCATAAATCAGACCCTATCAATTGCTACCATTCTGGGCTAGAATGCAGCAGGGAGCAATGGCAATGATTCCCCAAAGCATTCCCCAAAGCTCCAGCATTACTGGAACCTCACCATCAGATTGTTTTGTGTTATATCAAGGACACTTGTCTTAACTCTCTGCAAAGATACAGTCAGTGTATTCTGCTGCCCCAGCTGACTGAGCCAGAGAAAAATGGAAATAAATCTGACAGTATGTAAAAATAAATTAAACAAGATATTCAGAGATTATACTTATACATTTATGAATAATATGCCACCGTTGGATGTTTCATTTGTTTTATTGTTAAACCATCTTCAGGCAGATGTTATTATGTCATGTTATGTCTCATCTGAAACACCAGCTAAATTCAAATCCTGAATCAAGCTTCAAGAAGCATGGGTCTCCGAGATAAAACAGAGATTGTGTGTTTTAAAAAAGATTATGCCGTTTCCTCATTGAATAGCAAGCATCTTAGACAAGTTACAAGGTGCCTTCAATAAGTTTCCAGCCTTTTTTTGTACAGGCATTTAAAATTGTCATAGACACTTGAAAATTTAGTATGTTATTGCTATACATTTTATGAGATGACTGACCAATTTTTATGATTTCAGCTTCAAATGAACAGTTACAGCAGGAATTGGAATATACCCTACTAAAGCCTGATTGTCACAGCTGGTGAATTTCAAAAATGCAATCTGGACATGAAGACACTTTAGAAGAACGATATGCAATAAAATTCTTTTTTAAACTTGGAAAAATAGCCACAGAAAAGTATGGAATACTTCAGACTGCTTTTGAAGCAAATTGCATGAATCGAGCATCAGTTTTTGAGTGGCATAAGATATTCAAGGAAGGCAGGGAGTCTGTGTGGGATGATGAGAGGTGTGGGAGGAGTAAAGAAGTCAACACACCAGAGTTGATTGGCCAAAGTGTTTGGGTTAGGGTTAATATGTTGAGGTTTTAAGGGATTTCAGAAAGAGATTCCGTCGGAAGAAGCCAGCACTCTTCAAATCGGGTCAGTGGCATTTCCACCAGGACAATACACCAGTCCACAACACCATCTTTGTCACAGACTCTGTGAACAAGATGAGCATCAAGATATTTCTTCTGCCTCCATATAGTCCAGACCTTGCTCCCTGTGACTTTTGGATATTCCCTAAGCTCAGAGGCTATCGTTATGAGACAATTGAGGAGACGAAAGAGACTGTGATGAAGGTCATTGACACGCTCACACAAGAGGATTTCCATAGGACCTTCCAGAAGTTGTTGGAACGGTAGAATAAGTTCATTGCAGCCGGAGGAGTTTACTTCGAAACTTGAGTTTCATGCGTGTACTATCAATAAAAGTGCCCATATAAAAAAAGTCTGGAAACTTATCTAATCATCCTCTTATATGTAATATGAGGTGCTATTCAGAATATTACAATTTAAAAAAAAAAGTACTCTGTTATTCAGTTACAAAAAAAGTCATTAATTTTAGATAGTCTCACTTCTAGCAGTCTAATGTAACATAAAGTGAGTGAAGAAGAATTTGAAAGGGTCTATGAACGAATCTTGCTTGCTGCCACAAAGAGATATCAAACCCTCCATCCTGACCAACATCTTGTCTATCTTAGTTCCAAACAGTCAACTCCAACTGACTTAACTGCTCTGTGGATCTTAACCGACTAATTTTCAAATTCAAATATATTCAAAAATTAAGTATTTCATTAGTCTGACCTTATCTCACTAAAAGCATTGCCTCGTATCATCATGATCATCACAGATGTCCCTAACTTTCATTGTGTTTTTTTTATCTAATTTCCATCAAACCTGTGATATAACATGAATCCATTTTCTTTACATTTGGCCTTCCTGTCTTGAAATGACTGGTGTCCTTTGACATTTTGCTGCACATGCATGTGTGTACTATCTGACCTCGGAGCCAAGTGCCATTGAACTAAAGGTTCCCTCAACAGTTTACCTCACCAAACTTAATGATAAAATAATTAATATAATCAATTATCATTAAAATAATAATAATAATTATCACCTTAATTATTGTACACATATCTTGGTAGCAATATCTCATTTACTGAAAGCAATGTCAGCATGTGTATTGGTAAAACATGCTATTGACAAGTTATTGATCTTATGGAAATCTGATTTCTCCAAGAAAATAAAACAGAAATATTTTTAGATGAAGCAGGGTCAGAACTATTGTATGGTTGCTCCTCTTGGACTCAAACGAAACCCTTGAGAAAAAGCTGGGAACTACACAAGGATAAGCCAATTGGGTAGAGTGTTTGCCAATGGCCCATGAGACCAGGGTTCAATCCCAGGTCGAGTCATACCAAAGATTCAAAAAATGGTACTTGATATCTCCTTGCTTAACACTCAGCATTATAAGGAAAATATCAAGGGTAAAGTGGAGCAATCCAAGGAAAGGAGTGGCACCCTTCCGTACACCTCGGTGTAGTAGCTATTGAAAAGGGAACCTTCGGGTTGCCCTCAACTATGGTTGCTAACTTTACTTTATTTCATTGGAAAATAGTATTTTGAATTAGACTAACTTCACTTATAAATATTCACTTGAAGATGGTTTAACAAAATATATCATACGTTAAATGTTGGCATATTATTCATATATAAACACATCTTCAAAATGTGTTTTTCACATATTCTTTCTTTATATATACGAAAATTTTTTTCCTTTTTTTGTTATTTTGAAATGAAAAGTCCACAAAGTGATTTTTTTTTTTTAATTATTCATTTTAATTATTCACGTGTTTCAATCTTCTGCACAATCTTCAGGTTGTATTTAATGATTATTGAGGTGTCACATTTAATTTATATTGCGAAGACCATTTTGATTGGCTTGTTGTTGCTTTTTAATTCTGTGATAGATTTTCAATTTTGCTGGTATTATATTAAAAAGGAACTACAATCAATCTATAACACTGTTACTATTTAGCTATCTATTTATCTATCGATAGATAGATAGATAGATAGATCGGATGATGCCAAAGTCATTTACCATTTTAAGAATTGATCAACGTTTGAATAAGAAAAGAAAAATGTTTTTATTATATTTATTTTGACTTTTCAAAATTACATGGAAGTATTGCTAGAATATAATATCACTCAAACAAAGTAAATTTTAAATGAAAAAAATGTTATTCCTATGAAAATGTTATGTATCTCTTGCTCCACCCTATACATGCATACCCTTATACATACATATATACATACATACACAGTCACATGCACAAATACGTGAATATATATATATATATATATATATATATATATATATATATATATTTGCACATCTACATATGTATATATAGTATATATACAT
>CAUZXS010002162.1:2500-5000 GCA_963585895.1 Sepioteuthis lessoniana
TATAAACTCATTCAAAAAAGATAAGAAGCCTGACAAAAATTGACCCTCCCCCAAACAAATTAAACAGAACAAGGATCGCTGAAAAAAAAAAAAGAAAGAAAAAAGAGAGAGAAAAAGAAGAAAAAGAGCAAAAAAAGAAACGATTTATTTCAAATACCTTCGACTATAGAAACAATTCATCTTCTTCTTCTTCTTCTTGTCTATCTCGAGCAGTCAAGACTCACTCAGATATAGATTCATAGCTGAGGAAGAGAGTAAGAGAGAGAGAGAGAGAGAGAGAGAGAGAGAGAGAGAGAGAGAGAGAGAGAGAGAGAAAAGATTCCATTTTTACGCTTACAGTGGCATGTGTCAAGAGTTAGTGAGAGAACGTGTATATATGTTGCGCGAATGTCTGCACAAAGTTCGATTGACTGGGAAACGGAGCGTGTTAGTTAAAATTTGCTTAAGAAACTCTGGTTTACTACTAAAACCCGAAACGACACCAACGATCTGCATCGACATCTATCAAAAAACAAAACGAAACAAAACAAAAAAAAAAAAAATCAAACCAAAAACAAACAAACAAACAAGCAAACAAACAAACAACAAATAAAATAAAAAACACACGCTTGCCAACTTTTCTCCGTAATCTTAAAATTCTGTTTTACCTTACATGCATTTTTCCCGGGAAAGTTTGAGCGTGCGCATATACCGGTAAAAATACCCGAACACACACACACACGCAACAACACACACGCATACGCATATGCTCTCTCGCTCTCTCTCTCTCTTGATATATATATATATATATATATTGATAAAATGAAGGAAGGTGTTCTTTACGCATTGAAGTGCTGGCACACGTTGATGAGAAATATCTGTTGATATATTTTGTTTGTTCACATGTAGCGATAGAGAAGCTTTTAAGAAACTAAATAGGAAAGACATATGTCAAACCTGTAATTAGTAAGAGTATTACGCACCTGCAAATGAATTAATCTATTGCTTTCACCACCGGTCAAATAACATACACATATATTCAGGTACACACACACACACACACACACACACACACACACACACACACACACACACACACACACACACACACATATATATATATATATATATGGAGACTCACGTTGTCAGAAATCTGTGCTATTTCACGGACCGACGAATCCGCTGATATTCACGCAATCAAAGCTGAAACTAATGAACAGAGGATAAAACACTGTCCTTGCGATATATATGTATCCATGGATATTACCATTCATTCTTTTTAAAAGGAGCCTCATCGAACCAGCATTGCTTATCGCTCGACGAACACCCCTATTTACAATCGGGTGTGCAAACCATACGAATATCTGACCACTGAAGTAGTGAATTTATAGACCCTCGGAGAAGTTTACGACAGTGAGTCTTTGAACGGTACAGGTCAATTTCGTTGCTTGAATCACTGAACCATTTCTACACCTCAGAAACACTTTAAAGATATGGGATTTTATACTTCATAAACTTGGAATTATCTAGTACTGAAATTATTTGGATTTTAAACAACCTGCAGAAATATCTTTAGAAGATGTTCATCTGAATAAAAAAAAATAGGTAAGTAAAAGAAACTATGCACATATTCACATACACATATACACAAAAAACATACGTGCATGCACATATACATACGTATACTTACACACGTAAACATATATATATATATATATATATATATATATATATATATATATATAAGCACACACATATATGCACACATATGCGCGCACACACACACACATATATATATATACACACACACATATATACATATATACATATATACAAAACACATGTATACTCACATATACTAAGCAAACACACACACACACACATACACACACACACACACACACACACACACATATATATATATATATATATATATATATATATATAAAACACATCCACATATCGACACATTAATATTTACACTTGAAATTTTATTTCTATAAGAAATGTTCACTTGTCAATGTTCCTATTCATATAAGAACTCATATATATATATATATATATATATATATATATATATATATATATATGTGTGTGTGTGTGTGTGTGTGTGTGTGTGTGTATATGTGTGTGTGTGTGTGTGTGTTACATCTTAATTTTTTTAAATTTCAATGTTCATATATGGAATGTTCAGCGTAATACACACACACACACACACACACACACACACACACATATATATATATATATATATATATATATATATATATATATGAGTTTATTTATTCTTGTTTTTTTTATATCATTCGCGTGAATATTTTGTTTATTGATAGAGATATTTATTAGAAGGATTTTTCGTTTTTTCTTTCTTGCATGTAACAGAAATCAACTTTTGGTATTCACACGTTAGCCGGAACATAGCCATTTATTTACTTATATCTGTGCGTTTTAGTACACCGGCTCCAGAGAGTATAAGTCGTCAAAAACAGACGAAAAAAAAAAAAAGCAATAAAGCAATTAC
>CAUZXS010002162.1:7500-10000 GCA_963585895.1 Sepioteuthis lessoniana
TTGGAAAACCTATTGTGTGTGTCTGAATGGGCGTCTCTATAGCAGCAAATCTATTTCGCTCTTTGCTTTTTACTACTACGCAAACTGCCCAGTCCACGTTATAGCTTTCTTTTATCATTCTCTAGATATCAGTGTATATCTACCTTTTCATAATATCCGCTTCCCCAATCTATCTATCTATCTATCTATCTATCTATCTATCTATCTATCTATCTATCTAGTTCGAACTCCAGTTGTGCTATTACTTTTTCTATATGACTTAACCCATTTCATAATATCCGCTTCCCCAATCTATCTATCTATCTATCTATCTATCTATCTATCTATCTATCTAGTTCGAACTCCAGTTGTGCTATTACTTTTTCTATATGACTTAACCCATGGGAAAGGTAGTAAACACCTTTATCTCCCTATTATGGGTTCAATAGTTCCACTATTGTTTTCCACAAGGATGGCTTTGCCATTAAATAAACTACGACATTTGAAATGCCATTAACCAAACCAAACCAAACCAAACCAAACCAAATCTATCTATCTATCTGTCTATCTATCTATGCACACCCTTTCTACCGAGACGCACATGTATTCTTTTTCACCGATGTGTTATTTTGTTACTCATAATCGAGCATCTTCTCTGTTACAGCCTCTTTTTCTTTCGTTATTTATAGGCACGAGTTTGAAATATTTGATATTAACTTCAAAATGATGAAGTATCGCTCGCAGCTGCTTCTCTAAACTGACCGCTTATTCCGACTTCTTGCCTGTGCCACATGCCGGTGAACAAACGATCAACGTCTCATCGACACACGATCCTATTTTAGAAGCTCTTCTCTCTTTCCTATCTTAATCTGTGATTGATTTTTCTCGACCATTTTCCCCCTCCTCATCGCTAACACACTTGATTTCACTTTCTCTATAACTTACAATCACTACCTGAGTGACGATCCATGTGCAACACACACACACACACACACACACACACACACACACACACACACACACACACACACACACACACACACACACACACACACACGTGCACACAAATACTCATTCTGCAGCGTTTGATTAGAAGAACAAAGAAAAGAGTATCCCACACTGGTTGAAATATATTTAATCCAAAAGGAAAGGTAATTTTATAAGTTTCGATTTGACGTGGGGAAATAAATGTACTTTCTGGATGGAAGGTGGATCAAGGACGTCTTGGCTAAAAAACGTTTTAATGTTATTTAATGATATATATATATATATATATATATATATATATATATATATATATATATATGTGTGTGTGTGTGTGTGTGTACCTACTCTCAGTATATCAGTTTACCATGTTGATTGATCGATCTATCTATCTATCTATCCATCTATCTATCTATGTATCTATCTCATTACACCATTTAACAATTTATCTATGTATCTATATGCTTACGTTGCCATGCTATTTATCATCTCATTACATTAAATGCTGACATATATATATATATATGTATATATATATATATATATATATATATAGAGAGAGAGAGAGAGAGATGTAAATATATATATATATATATATATATATATATATATATATATATATATACTATGGATCTTTTATTGTGATTTTAAACGAATACAATAAAACAGATGCGAAGAACAAGGTCGCACAATAGTGATTGCACGTGGAATTTTGCGGAGTTCTGTTGTTGTCTCAATACGCCCGAGCAATTCGATAATTGATCAAAACATATCATTGATAAGCAATGGGAATCGAAAGAAATCATAAAGCTATGCTTCAGGCAATTTTAATGAGAATTCTCAATTCAACGTTGACGTTCCTTATTAAAGCAAAACAACATATTTGCCGGGGTATGTAAGACACAACTGTTTACCTCACTAAGAAATAATCTCTTTTTGGTCGAGATGTACTCTTTGTTGAAGATATATATATATATATATATATATATATATATATATATATATATATATATATATAGAGAGAGAGAGAGAGAGAGAGAGAGAGAGTGAGAGAGTTTGTGTGTGTATCTAATTATGAAATCTATCTATCTATCTATCTATCTAATTAGGAAATCTATCTATCTATCTATCTATCTATCTATCTATCTATCCGATAGCCTGTAAAATATACCGCTTGAAAAGCATACATTTTTTGCATGTTTAAATAGAATCGTTGGGAAGTCAGTAAAGTTCTGGTTGAAATTATTAATAATCTAATTACAAGATAGATTATAATGATGTATCAATAAAAATAAGGCCTAACCAGATTTCAAAAGGGAAAATAATACATACTGAGTGCTCACAGAATAAGGATCATTTCTACGCATGCGCATACGCATGCAGATGTACATTAAGTTGTGTTGATATTAAAAAAATAAGAATGAAAATAATAAAAGATAAATAAAGTCTATTTATTTGAAGTGTATTCTCCTACGTAAAGGCTTCCTTGCGACGAACTTACGCCATTTGGTGAGTTAAACTCATATTTTTATCAACT
>CAUZXS010002162.1:15000-47500 GCA_963585895.1 Sepioteuthis lessoniana
TTCGTTCTTGCATACGTGTATGTTTCTAGCTGGTTGCTTTCGTCTGAGAGTATACGTGGCACAAGGCCATGTGAATGGGACACCCAATGAGACTAACGTACTCATATAGGTTTATACATATGATTTGTAAACAAATTTGTAAATAACTTTCTTAAACGAGCCTGAACTTTTTTTGCACAAAGTTTTGCTTCCAAAACAGTGGTTTTTTTTACAGTAATTCTGCCATATAGGCCTGCTTCACAGAGTCTTCTCTTCCCTGTGGATGTTGACTCTGGTTCAGTTGTGTAGTGATGTTTGGAGCAGACAGCCTTCTGTCATGCAAGCTGGTGATTCTGGTGAAATCGTCCTCTGTATAGGTAAGACAGATAGTATCTAGCAAGTACTAATAAAATAGAGTATAGCAAGGATTTGTTGCTGGTGAAGAGCAAATTGAATCACGGCATACTGCGGCATCATGTAATCACATCTTGAACGCGTCTTGTGAAGCAAGGATTTGTAATCATGCCAGATAATGACCCAAAGCATACGAGGCAACTCCGCCAGAAGTACATTAAAAGCTGAGGAACAGCACATCCTTCAACTGATGTCTTGGCCGGCGCAATCAGAGGACTTAAATCCCATTGAACTAGTGTTGGATGAACTTGACCGAAAATTCAGAGCTAAAGAATCTACAAATGGAGCTCACTTCTGGAAACTCTTACAGGAAAATTGGACAGAACTCTCTTCAGTCTATCTCCAGTCTTTGGTGTAAAGAATGCTGAGAGTCTTTGAAGCAGTGATAACACTGAAAGAGGGACATTTTGATGAATCACAAGTTGAAATAGTTTTTTGTTGTTTAATTTGTATCTAATGAGGCTCAGGAAGACTTTTGTTTAGAATAATAAAAAAAACATTTTTTATTTCATTAAAAATAACACTTTTAGGATGAGAAATGAAAGTTTTTGCGAGTCGTCAACTACTTTTGAATGGTAGAGTATAAAGACATATACAGTTGTTGATAATTTCATCGTTACTTCGCATCGTGTTCAATACTTCGTGTTTGTTTTACTTTAAAGATTTGTAAGATGGGACGTAAGTGGCTCTACAGCTGTTTTGTGAAGTGTTCCTTACAGGATGTTTAAAACAGCATATAGCATCCATGAGTAGTAATCATCTCGCTTTTTCTCGAAGTTCAGCGGACTTGGTTAGTCCTCTAGACGGTGCCCAGTGTCCGCTCAAAGCTGATGGATGAGAATTTTTGTCGATCAGCCAACACTAGTGTGTCCATGTGTATGAGTCCATAGGAGAGCGTTGCTTACTTCACCATCAGTACTAGTTCTTCCTATTTGGATGGTTTGTGAGATGAGAGGCAAGTGGCCGTACATTTGCTGCTTTGTGACTTGCTGTTTCTAGGATTTGTTTTAAAAAGCATGTAGCATTCTTGTGTTGTTCTCATCTAGCTTTTTCTCAACGCATTTTATTAGAGTTCAAGTGGTACAACCACACAATAGTACCAACACGGCTACAGCTTCGAAAAATTCCAGCTTTATTTTATCAGAAAAATCAGATTTCTATTCGGTCAATAGCAGTCTATGCTTTATGTTAACATCGCTCTCAGTAAATGAGATATTACTGCTGAGGTATATAAATTGCTTTATTAATTTTAGAAGTTTACCATTTAATGGGAGAGTTGGCGCCGTCTTGAAATCTGTTTTATTTGAGTTTATGTAGAGACCAATGCCTTTTGCTGCCTGCTCCAGGCTTCGCAGTAGAGATTCCTATACATGGGCCAGCCAGTGTTAGCCGACTATCAAAAACTTACGTTTACCAGCGCTGAGCAGGCACTGGATCTCGTCAAGAAGACCGAACAAACTACAACATTACTAAGCTAGGTCTACTAAAGAAGAATCCTGGTAACTTAGGAGACTTGCTGTAAGTCAGTCTCCCGTGAAAGGCCGCCAGAAAAGACGAAAATCTTACAAGGAATAATAATAATAATAATAATGATAAATTGTTTGCACACTTTTATGATTTTTGGTATCCTTATCTAATACTAATAATTCACAGACTTTTATATGTTTCCAAGTATTTCTGTCCAATATGAATAATTTGCCCACAGTTATATGGTTATAAGTATTCCTATCTCGTACTAATAATTTACAAACAGATCTATTTGACCTATAGATGGGGACCCTAACAAATACTAATACTCCGAGTATTGGTAGAACTGGGAGTAATAGCAATGAAAGGGTGACTCACCACTCTCCGGAACTCCTGATTTGTAGATTTACCATCGGAAGCAGTTTAGAGTTATACCCTAGAACATCAAAACACTTGTGGGGATCGTAGTGAAAACATCTTGGGAGACTATGTGGTTGTTTTTCTGATTTTGCTATGGTTTTATTCATCGTACAATAAATCAGGTCGCTGCGTGCCTGTACAGGGTTGGCAATTTAATTCGTACCTCATAATACAAAAGAAAGAACGTGAAAGAGATACTTTAGAATAAATATGGACCGCTTTGAAATTCACTTTAGATAAATGGCTGTTTATAAGGTGCATATTAGGCTGTATAGAAATTATTGTGATTTTGAATTTATTAAGAGTTCTTGAGGAACCTCACGAGAACTCTTGCATCTGTTATTTGGGTGAGTTAAAAGTTTTGTAAATATTTGTATACGTTCTAGTTTCCAGAAGAAATTCCAAGAAGTTGGGAAAAGAACTGATGCCACACCCAGCATATTGTCCGGACCTTTTCCCTCGGATTATTACTTATTCCAATCCATGATTCGCTTCCTGCGTTCGTGACGCTTCAGCAAGCTTTAATGAAGGAGTTTTTTGCCTTGAAGGACAAGAACTGGTATGAGCGTTGGATCAAAGAATGAGAATAGAGGTTACTTCAGACGATGTAACACGATGACCTTTACTTTGAAAGCTACGCTACCTTTATTGTAACTTGAAGAGTAAAGTAAAGAAGTTACAAAAATATTGCGAAACATCTGACTCACCTTACGTTTTATTTATCTATTTAACTTTTAGGTTCTTGTGATACCCAACATTTTCTATCTTTCGAAGATCCTATATATATATATATATATATATATATATATATATATATATGTGGTGCCTTCATTAGGTTTCCAGACTTTTTTTGTACAGGCATTTAAAATTGTCGTAGACACTTGAAAATTCAGTATGTTATTGCTATACATCATATGAGATGACTGACCAAATGATTTTATGATTTCTGGTTCAAATCAACAGCTACAGTAGGAATTGGAATACTCCCTACTAAAGCCTGATTGTCACAGCTGGTGAAATTCAAAAATGCAATCTGGACGTGACGACACTTTAGAAGAACGATATGCAATAAAATTCTGTTTTAAACTGGGAAAAAATGCCACAGAAACGTATGGAATGCTTCAGACTGCTTTTGGAGCATCTTGCATGAATCGAGCATCAGTTTTTGAGTGGCATAAGAGATTCAAGAAAGGCAGGAAGTCTGTGAGGGATGATGAGAGGTGTGGGAGAAGTAAGGAAGTCAATATACCAGAGCTGATTGGCCAAAGGGTTAGGTTTAAGGTTACTCTGTTGAGGTTTTAAGGGAGTTCAGGAAGAGATTCCGTCGGAAGATGCGATCACTCTTCAAATCGGGTCAGTGGCATTTCCACCAGGACAATGCACCAGTCCACAACTCCATCCTTGTCACAGACAATTTGACCAAGATGGGTATCAAGACAGTTCCTCACCCTCCCTATAGTCCAGACCTTGCCCCCCGTGACTTTTGGTTATTTCCTAAGCTCAGAGGCTGTCGTTATGAGACAATTGAGGAGATCAAAGAATCTGTGACGAAGGTCATTGACACAGTCACACAAGAGGACTTCCATGGGGCCTTTCAGAAGTTGCTGGAACAGTAGAACAAGTGCATTGCAGTCGGGAGGTGACTAGGGTTTCATGTGTGTACTATCAATGAAAGTGCCCATACGAAAAAAGTCTGGAAATTTATTTAATTATCCTCCTATATATATATATATATATATATATATATATATGTATGTATATTATCATCAACAGGGTGTTTCTTTGTATCACAACTCTTCAGTATGGCTAAACTCACTGGGCGCTTCAAGCTGGGATCGAACCAGGCCTAACTTCACGCTAGACTCATATCCCACCGCTCAACCATTTCGGTGACCTAGTTTAGTAAGGGAATTTAACGCATTTTGCATTAGCTTACGTTTGTTTACATTTTACGCTATTGGATACTGGAGTGCTCAATTCGTTAGGAGAGGTTTTTGCATTACGGAAGTGGCAGGCGTTAATTCTTTCGTCCGAGTGCTCAACCACCAGGAGAGGAGTGTATATATTGTCATCTTCAGACATATTTTCGTTGCCTCACAAATCTTCAGTTTGGCTAGACACGCTGGACACTTCAAGCTGGGATCGAAAGCCACCTAACTTTATGTTTATACTCATATCTTAATATATATGTAAATATCCTGTGGTAAGTCAAAAACTGGAAGATAAGGTTTTAAATAGCGCACTCATATTTAAAACGAGTCAAATGTTTTAAAAGCGATTAAGATATTTTAAAATATTTCTTAAAAAGGATCCTTTATTTCGATTACGAAATGTATATATATATATATATATATATATATATATATATATATATATATATAAACGCTGATTTGCCAGTTAAACGGCTAACTTTTTCTTACTATACATATTTTCCCGTAGGTTTTTGTATTTCACATTTCTAATCATCCATCGTTAACTTAGAATTACTAATATCACCCCTCATGTTCCTGATGATGGTTCAGTAGAACGCTATAATGTCGACCCGTTAATAAATCATTCCTTCCACTTGGATCGTTGTTATCAGTTTTTCTACATATATATATATAAACAGGATTTGATATTAAATTACCTTCAAGGGTTGATATGCTATAAAATCCAACCAAACCAAAACAAACCATCTATTACCGTAACTTTTCTAAAACAGTGCATACGTTAGCGAGTAAGAGAGCCGTTTTTTTTAATTCCTAAATTCACTAATTTTTAGATGTTTTTATCTCGGGTATTTGAAATTAATTTCTTTTTTAATCAACTGCGTATCTTAAAAGTTTAGATAACACTTTACTGTATCTTGTAATGATCCAAGTGTGACTTAATGATACCAAACACCGTCGGCACTCTGGATAGGGGGTGTATGAAATATTTGCAGAGAGATGTACGAGGTCGTAACTATGAAAGCAAAAGCCGTAATGAGTAAAAATCGAATGGGCGTTTATTCATGAGCTTGTTACGTGGAATTCAAGAGATACGAATTCTGAGCTACTAAATACGGGTTTTGAAAGTGAAACTCACCATCATTGGGGATAAGGTAATTACAGAAGAGTAACTCTTCCCCCACAAAAAAGAGGTACTTTGGATATGACTCTAAACTGTATCAGAAGAAGAGACTCTAGTTCTGCCGATATGAGGAGTGTGGAGTAGCCCTTGATTGCCATTACCTTCAGGTTCACTCTGATCCTGAGTTAGGATCCCACTTATGGGCAAAATAGATCTATCTAAAATTATTCGTATTCGATAGGACAGTGAGCAACCCCTCCACTCAATAAATAATTATTAAGAAACAACTACACAAAAAATGTAAATACTAATGCACAATGACGGCGACCTCCTAACCACTATGCATAAAATAACTCTACACTGGTTGGCGTGCCGTTAAAAATCAATCCGAGGGAACCTCTCTGAAACTGGTAGACAAATTCACCTACCTAGGAAGCAGTGTCTCATCAACCGAAAAAGGCATCGACACGCGGCAAACGAAGGCATGGACAGCTATCGATAAGCTATCGATCATATGGAAATCAGATCTGACCGATAAAATGAAACGCAGTATCTTCCAGGCAGCGGTCGTGTCGATACTGCTGTATGGATGCACCACTTGGATGCTAACAAAAAGGCTGGAGAAGAAGGTAAACGACAATTACACAAGAATGTTGCGAGCAATATTGAATAAGTCCTGGTGGCAACACCCCACAAAGCACCAACTATACGGCCACCTGCCTCCCATCACGAAAACTATCCAAGTTAGACGAACCAGACATGCAGGACACTGCTGGAGAAGCAGGGACGAGCTCATAAGTGATGTACTCCTATGGACCCCCACATATGGCCGAGCAAAAGCAGGACGACCAGCTCGAACATACATACAGCAGCTATGTGAGGATACGGGATGTAGCCCTGAAGACGTGCAAGAGGCGATGAATGATAGGTAGAAGTGGCGAGAGGGGGTCAGGGATATCCGTGCTTGTGGCACAACATGATGATGATATAGTTTGGTGCTTTATTAATTGTTGTGGGATCATACCTATTCTCGATATGCAGTGGGGGGAGGTTTCAACATTTGACTGCAATCCACTCTGAGAGTTTTGTTGCAAATATCTTCAGTGGCGACGTTGTATTACTTGTTTTCTGTTATATGTAACTTTGTTTCTTCTCTCTTAGTAAGCATTTGTTTTAATTATTTAAAGCCCTTTTTCGAAAACATATTCCTCTATCATAAAATTTACATCAATGATACATACATACACGCACACATATATATTACCAGGTCGTTCAAATCACAATTGATACTATGTAACCTACAACTATCGGTTTCATCGTTGGGTCATCCATGACTAAACCAGCACACCCATCGAGTTTTTCTGGTGAGGAAGGTGGCTTGACATCCTGCAGGATGAAAAACAAGAATTGCCAAAGAGCGGTGGAAGCTTTTTGCTTAACGACAATCTGGCACATAATTCGTGGCAGTGTTGGACCCCCTTTTTTTGTCAATTAATCCAACTAGGAGAAGAAAAACGCTGATGGAGCACCTATGGTTAACGTGATGACTGGTCATCTTGCTTTGGTTTGTCACTGAATAATAAGCTTGAAGACTTAATGAGTGGTATTCGTGTTGTACAAGCGTTGGCCACTATCTTACCATGATGTTCCTTTACAATCTTTTCATCTACCAAACTTTCTCTCGAAAAAGTCCCCTTCCAGTTGGAAGCATACAGTTATACATGGGTGGCAGTAGTCTTATCCTAACATGGATGTTGTGTCAACCTGTGAGAGGGACAGATCCAAGTGGAGAGTTTTGTGTCTGAGCAGGGGAAGCATTGCTCAGCTATACGGAGGAATTCTGATGGTGGGCAAGCGAGATTAGGAGAGAGAGGGCAATGATCTGTGAAATATTTTGCAGTTGCTATATATATATATATATATAATAGATAAATGGATATATAGTAAAAAGTAAAGCTGGCGACCATAGTCGAGGGTGACCCGAAGGCTCCCTTTTCGATAGCTACTACACCAAGGTGTATGGGAGGGCGCTACTCCTTTCCCTGGATTGCTCAACTTTACCCTTGATCCGTACCTTACAATGCTGAGTGTTAAGCAAGGAGGCATCAAGTACCATTTTTCGAGTCTTTGGTATGACTCGACCTGGGATTGAACTCAGGTCTCCCGGGCCATTGGCGAACACTCTAACTGCTAGGCCAAATTCTATGGAATTTAGTCAGCGACTCCTGTGTTTCATGGAGTTTTTACAAAATTCAGTTAACATCAGGCAGTTAACAACATTTTGTTAACTTCCTGATGATTGTCGTTTTGTAAAAACTCCATGAAACCCAGGGATCGCTGACTAAATTCCATGGAATTAAATATATAAATCTAATATATATTCATTTATTATTATTATTATTATTATATAATAGCTCTATCCGAGATATTGAGCACTCTCAATATATTATTATATTGCACTTGGTTCGACAACCAACACTGTTATAATATATATATATATATAGTCATCCTTGGACAGACTGCTTCGTTCTATCAGAACTCTTCAGTGTGGTTAGACACGTTGGACGCTCGAAGCCAGGATCGAAACCCGTCTAACTTTGCGTTAGACTAAGTCTCAGACCGCTCGGCCAACAAGAGTACCACGTTGGCTAAGGGAATTTTTAAGGCATTATGTAGCAACAGCAGCAGCAGAGTCCGTTTGTTTACATTTTTATACCCTATCGGCTACCAGAGTGCTCAATTCTTTCGAAGAGCTTTGCATTATGCGAGCGGCGCCCGAAAATTCCTTCACTAATGTGCTCAACCCCCATGGGGGGGGCGTATATATATATATTGGAATAAAGCTTTTAATAGCATGCTCATATTTAAAAGGAATGAAATATTTTAAAAACGATTAAAATGTTTTTAGACAATTTTTAAAAAGCGATCTTTTATTTTGATTACGTCTTTGTACACTGAAGCAATTCTATACACTGATTCTCTTCAACAATTCTCCTGAGCCAAGTAAAGTTAATTTTACCCGTGCTAATTCTGCTGGCGTGAGGTAATTCCTTTTCCCTTTCCCTACTCTCTGTATTTCTATTAGTCACTACCCAAATTTTGAAATCCTCAAAATAAATGCAAGTACTAAGGACAAACTTCTCTGAAGAGACGTAATCGAAATAAAGGTTCCCTTTTTAAGAAATATTCTAAAATATCTTAATCGCTTTTAAAACATTTTATTCATTTTAAATATTAAAACCTTAATTCCAGTTTTGGACGTACCACAAGATATATATATATATATATATATTAAGATATGAATCTAGCGTAAAGTTAGCCAGGTTTCGATCCCTGCTTGAAGTGTCCAGCGTGTCTAGCCATGCAAAACATTTGTGATGCAACGAAACAGCCTTTCTGTGGATGACAATATATATATCCTGGTGGTTGAGCACTCGGGCGAAGGAATTAACAGCTGCCACTCCCGTAATGCAAAAACCTCTTCTAACGAATTGAACACTCCTGTATCCGATAGCGTAAAATGTAAACAAACATAAGCTGATACAAAATGCATTAAATTCCTTTGCTGAAGTAGGTCGTCGAAATGGCTGAGCAGTGAGATATGAGTGTAGCGTAAAGTTAGACGGGTTTCGATCCCTGCTTAAAGCGTCCAGCATGTTTAGCCACACTGAAGAGATGTGATACAACGAAACTGTCTGTCTGTGGATGATATATATATATATATATAATCAAGTTTTTGGTACAGGGGAAATTATATAGGCAAACTGAGAGCAGAATCATATATGTATGGGAGAAACAATTGTTTAAAAGATTATAGGCTGTTAGGGCCCTTTCGTCCGGTACTCTTCAAAAGATCACACCGGAGAAACGATTAAAAACGGGTAGTTCGAGTTGGGAAAAGATGTGACAAAAAAAAGGATGTGACAAAAAAATGGGGAACTTTATGTCATGCCAATGTTTAAAATGTCTCCCAAAATATGTGAGTTATGACTGGATCTCTGTCTGCATAGAGAAGGGTGACCTTAAAAAAATGTAGATCGCCTCTAAGATGTAAAGATGGATTTTACTATGTAGAACAGAAAACCAGTCATCTAGATAGTTGGTCCTACAACTACTTATAGTTGGAAGATGTTCGCCGATAGCCGAGTCAAGAGCCTGTGAGTGTCCGGATGTTAATCGCTCACTGTTTAGAATACCTCGGTGTACATGCTGTCTTACTCTAACTTCCAAACGTTGGCTTGTACGATCTATATATATTGAAATACACCAACATTTAAAACCTATAGATTAATAGACTTTGATTGAAAATAGGAAGTACATCCTTATGTAAGGAGTTAAAGGCCGCCTTAGTAGCGAAAATAGATCTAACTTTAACAGCATGAAAACAACGATACACCGAGGAGGCAAATTTATCGGCAAATGACTGGCTAGCAGGACCATCCAAGGAAGTCTAAAATAAACAGAACATTTAGATGGACCAAAGATCTTATTCTTATTTTAAAATTTAGTCACGGTTGAATTGATATTATCATCAATGACTTCCTCGGGATACCCCTTATTGAGAAATATCTCTCTAATTACCTTCAGTTCTTCTTCAATCTTACTATCAGAACAAATGTTTAAAGCTCTAAAAGAAAGACACTTAATTAAATTTAGTTTCGTAGACTTGGGAGCGAACGTATCCCAGCTAAGATACAGCCCTGTAAACGTGGGTTTTCTATAAATAGAGGTTAGGAAAACCGGTTCATTTCTTTCAACCAACACGTCTAAAAATTGTAATTTATTACCATTTTCCTCTTCCATAGTGAACGATAAGTAAAAAAAAGTAAAAGTAAAGTTGGCGACCATAGTCGAGGGTAACCCAAAGGCTCCCTTTTCGACAGCTACTACACCAAGGTGTAGGGGAGGGCGCTACTCCTTCCCTGGATTGCTCTACTTTACCCTTGATCCGTACCTTATAATGCTGAGTGTTAAGCAAGGAATATAAAGACGGATGTAAATCATTCAACTTATGGAAGAACTTTAAAGTCTCGCTACTTGAACTAACAACAAAAGTGTCGTCAACGTAGCGAAGGTAAATAAAGGGCTTAGGAAACTTTTCAAACAGTTGTCTTTCATGAAACCCAACAAAAATATTCGCCAGGATGGGTCCAAGAGGGGAACCCATACTAATACCATCAATCTGACGTCACATAACTTTATTAAAGCTAAATGACACTGACTTTGAGTTTCTTGAGTTATTTAGGAAAAAAATTATTTCGAAGGAGGTTTCTGAATTTATTCGCTCCGTAGGATCGCCGAGGCCCAGAATATATGGTCTACCAAAAATACACAAACCTGACGTTTCTCTGCGTCCCATTCTTTTTATGTGCCATCCAGTCCAATACTCTGACTAAATGGCTGGTCGAGTGTCTTAACCCCGTCAAGGAATTTTATTCGGGGTTTTGTGTAAAATATTCTTTTACATTTGCTTCTATTATCCGTCAACTCCCTTTTTGTAATGATTCCTAATTCTTAGTCTCTTTTGATATTGTTTCATTATATACCAATATCCCTTTGGATGAAACAATATCTATATGAGCTGACTTTCTGTTCTCACTCAGCAATTGTCATTTTCTTAAGCATCTGGGTACGTTTTGACGCCAAAAGCATTCTGTTCCAAAAGAGAAGTAGAAACCGAATTTTAATACTTCTTGGCGTGAAAACCTACGTTTTATCATAGAGACATAAATAACTTTCTAATCAATGGCAGAAATGCATAGATCATATTTTGAATGATTAAAACAGTTTGAATTCAGTAATAAAAGTTTATATATATATATATATATATATATATATATATATATATATATATATATAAGAGGCGCGTGTGTATTTGTGCTTTTTGCTTGTGTTTATGTGTATGAATAAGAACTTCACTTTTCTAAATCCAATATCAGTCAAGTTTTGGAAACTTGCCAGAAAGAAAGACATTAATAAAACCTGTAACTTCCAATTATGAGAATACAAATGGCTTAAAATGTAGCGTTCACTGTTGCTAATTATAAAACTATTTACATAAACTATTGATAATGATGTCGACACATCGATCTTTTTCAATACAATGTTTGTTTGGTAAGCCAATCAAAATTAAATAAAGGAGATTAAATAAGACCTGATTATTTTCATCATATCGAGAAAAAATCTATCGGATTCTATCATTAGATTTTCCTTATCAGCATCATTATTTTCATATCTATCTATCTATCTATCTATCTATCTATCTATCTATCTCTTTTTCTCATCTGTCGCGATTCATTCAAGTCAGTCTGCATGAGTGTTCGTTTGTCTATCTATCTGTCTCTTTCTCTCTCTATATATATATATATAGAGAGAGAATAAATAATCATATATATATGTTTATATATATACCTTTAATAAAAACAAAATCCAGTCACCTTAGGATTATAAATTTATTTCCATCCTGCTATGGGTATTGATATGAATCAATAACTCCATATTTAACAGGACTCCTTCAGATCCAATGGATATAATTAATTCCGCCAGAATGGACACAGGAGGGGAGGGTGTGAGATGGTTGAAGAGGGGTGAAGAGTTTTTTCCCCATTTCGCCCACTTCCGGTTTTTCTTTCGTTACCGGTCGGGATCATAATAAAGTAACTAGACGTAGGTTCTAATTCACTTTCGACAGTAAATTAACCTACATTTTAACGTAATTCTTCAGATTTAACTATAATCTAAGGAATTACAACAATTCCTATTAACCATAAGCAAAGATTACAGTAATACTTATATATACATATATATATATATATATATATATATATATATAAGTTAAGAAAGCATTGAAAGTGACTGTTGCCAAGCATGGCTGATTATGTCTACGCTATTGTAATTTTAATACATATGCTTGCTCTATCAATGATATTAGGCAATCTTTATTTAAAAATATAACGAATTACATAATCAGTATACATATATGTCATGTCAACAGTATATATATATATATATATATATATATATATATTCTGTTGACGTGTCATATCCTTTTGCTGAACGAAAACTATATTCTGGTTCAAAATGTCTCCAATAAATCTTTTGTATATGTATATCTATGGTGAAGGTAACTGGTTAATATGTTTTTCATTAATTTCGTGCGGAGCTTCTTTCAAATTGGTAGTTGTAGACCGGCTAGTTTCTTTATTTGTATAGATGTTTGATTCATATTAAATCCAAATAGCACATATGTCTGGCGTCTTTATTTCTTTCTTCTTCTTTTTTAATTACTGGTTATATGTTTTTATCTTTTTCAGTTCTTTTTATGATGGTGAAGTTTGTATCTCCGTTCGAGTGTAAGCGTTGTTCAACAAGTATCGAAAATATTTGAAGATGTGTCTAAAGTCATTTAGTTTAAAATAAAATAGCCATATTGACTTTCCAATTTTTTTTGTTTAGTTTTTGGCAGGGTGTGCAGTCGAGGGGTGTGCAGTCGAGTAAATAAATTAGTTTTCCTTTCGCAATTGAATTCGTGATAAATTTCAAGTTTTTAAAGTCGTGAAACTAGTGAAGGAGTTGCTTGATTTTATCTGTTTGCAGTATCGGTTGTTTTTCATGTTACTTGGTTGGCAAAATTTAATAGATTTTATTATGGGCTTCTTACGGATTACTAAATTTTTTTATCAGGTTATTTCTCTGAGGTTATTTGGTTGTTGAAAGGTTAATATGCGTGCTTCTTGAAAAATATCTTTTAAGTCAAGGTTTGATTTCAAACTGCCAAAGGTTCATTGGCCTAATGAGTAGAGTGTTAGCCTATGGTCCACGAGACCGGGGTTCAATCCCAGGTCGGGTCATACCAAAGATTCAAAAAATGGTACTTGATGCCGCCTTGCTTAACACTCAGCCTTATAAGGTAACGATCAAGGGTAAAGTTGAGTAATCTAGGGAATAGAGTAGCACCGTCTACTACACCATGGTGTAGTTCCCATTTAAAATGGAGCCTTCGGTTCACCCTACTTACTTAGATGGTGAATGTTGTTAAAGTTATTACGAGGGTTATACGATTAATCTTCACTTTTGGTTTTAGTTTCAGAGCATCCCAACTGAGGTTACCTAGTTTTCAATTCTCAAAATTGATTTCCACTACAAAGAATCTCCTGACATTGACCCTTGGTCGAATCCTGTTGAGAACAATAATAATAATAAACATTCATATCTGTCTAATCATTTTTGTTCATTATATTCAGGGTGTAGAAACAAAATTTGGAATAGTTTTTTAAACGTTTCTTTTTGTCTGATTCGTCCAATCTTTTGAAAAAAAAAAACGCGATAAATCTAAATTTTCATTCTTCTGTCTATTATCTAAGCACTTTTTAAAAAACTTCAAATTCCCAATGTGAGTGAGCAAGAAAAAAAACGTCAAAGAATCTCTGATTTGCTAAACGCCGAAAAGTTTCTTTGTCTTTTCAGAGAAAATTTTTTTTACAAAAAAAAGAGTAATTTTAGGAAGAGAAATGGAGGATTAAACAAAAAACGAAAAGAAGGCTTTTTAACAGCTTTCACTACAGCGATTAAGAAGGAACCCACAACGTCAATAAGAAAACACGCTAATGAATTGAGAGTCTACGAGAAAAGAGGACGACAATTAAACAAGATTTAAGCCCAAAACTTAACCTCCAAATTACACCATACGGGGCGTTTTAGAAAACAAAACAAACGCAACTTCCCATCCAAATATTGGTTCGCTTAAGACCGCTTTTGAGGAGGAGGAATGGAATGAAATTTATTTTCAAGGCGTGCAAATTGTTTCAAAGGCGTGTTGATACAATAACTGAAAAAATGATGGCCATATTGAGTAAATTTACCGTTTTGTGTCTTTCTTCTTATCCTGTAAAATTGAAATTAATCTTGTTTTCTAATAGAGTTGTTTATTATCATATCGAAATATTCCTAATTTTGCTACCATATATATATATATATATATATATATACTTTCTCTTTCACAATCTCTATCTCTATTCGTCTCTGCCTGCATGCCCGTCTTTATTTCTGTCTATCTGTTATACATGCATGATATATATATATATGGACATGAGTAGACCTGAAAGTAATGGTAATGAAGGGGTATTGTATACTCCCCTGCTCTCCAAAACTGGAGCCCACTATCAGATGCTGTTTAGTGTTACAAACGAGATACTCCTTTTTCTGGGCGTCTTACCTTTCTGCAGAGGATACAGTTAGCATATTATAAGCCACACTGACGTTTGGATATTTTAGAAATCTGTCGGATAAAGGTTTTTTACAAGTGCGTAATGGCTAACGTGCTGGACTGCGGCCTCGAAACAAGAGAGTTCAAATTCCAATCGCGCTGTTACGTTCACTTTCGGACTAAGAACCTTGGGAATGGTACAAACCCCTTTATCTATCCAGCTATGGGTTGAATAGCAACGCCGATGTGATTCTACAAGGATAGATTTGGCATTCAATACCCCAGGAAGATTGACATGCCATTAAAGAAAGAAGACGAACCTTACTCAATCATATTGGCTCATGACGTGCTGAAAAAGTGTTTGAAATCACAGTTTTTCTTCTCGTGGACTGATTGCTCCGTCAAAGCTTTAGATTCCATTTTCTTTGCCAATAATCATTACACCATTAGAACATATCGCTTCCTCTCCGTATATATATATATATATATATATATATATATATATATATATGTGTGTGTGTGTGTGTGTGTGTGTATGGAATAAAAAAGCAATTTTTGTTTTTTTCTTTCATCACATAAATAATATAAATACCTCATCTAAAAAGAAAATATTTCTTCACTTAATTGGATATCATTATGTCATCACAAAATATATTTCATCAGTAAAATGTGTTCTCATAAGAAAACTGTAAATATCACCTCATAACATAAATACTTGTACTATCAGGAACAACCCCCCCATATATATATATGTATATATATACATTTCTCTATGAGGTCTTACTAAAAAGTAAGCGTGGCTGTATTTTTACTCCAAAATTAATTTTCTTCCGAAATATTTCGGGAAGTGGTTTAGTTTTGTTTTGTTTTATGGCGTACCAACCATTGTAATTTACATAATGGCAAATCCTTTTTTTAATACATATAAACAGTTCTTTTTCAAACAGTTCAGAATAAGAGCAATTTTTTTGTTCACACACAGCTATTTCAAACAATTCAGTTTAGCATAAGTACGAAGTTTAAAGGTCAAAAACAGTTCTATTTCAAGCAATTCAGTTTTAGCATAGGTACAGTTTAAATGTCAACAACAGTTCTATTTCAAACTATTCGGTTTAGCATAAGTGCGAATTTTAAAGGTCAAGAACAGTTCTATTTCAAACAATTCATTTTAGCATAAGTATGCAGTTTAAGGGTAAAAAACAGTTCTATTTCAAACTATTCAGTTTAACATAAGCACGCAGTTTAAATGTTAACAACAATTCTATTTCAAACTTTTCATTTTAGCATAAGTACGCAGTTTAAATGTCAAAAACAGTTCTATTTCAAACTTTTCAGTTGAGTCAACAAAGTTAAATCGTTCCAAGTATTGTTATGTATCACGAATAATTCAAATAAACATCAGTCATTTATCTACACACAGTTAAATGTAAAAACAGTTCTATTACAAACAATTCAGTTAAGTATACGTACGCAGTTTAAATGTCCAAACAGTTCTATTTTAAACAATTCAGTTTAGCATAAATACACACTTTAAATGTCAAAAACAGTTCTATTTCGAATAATTTAGTTTTGCATGTCCACTATCTAGTTCTCCCTGACCATTGGCAAATACTCTACTTAGCTTTATATAAATGAGGTACTCCTATGGACCCCCACATATGGCCGAGCAAGGGCAGGACGACCAGCTTGAACATACATACAGCAGCTATGAGAGGATACGGGATGTAGCTCTGAGGAGCTGCCAGAGCCGATGAACGATAGGGAGAAGTGGCGAGAGAAGGTCAGGGATATCCGTGCTAGCGGCACGACACGATGATATATATATATATATATATATATATATATATATATATATATATATATATATATATATGTATTTATTGATTTAAGACAACTTACTCGTTTGCGGCTCATATCTC
This sequence comes from Sepioteuthis lessoniana, assembly GCA_963585895.1. Taxonomy (NCBI): domain Eukaryota; kingdom Metazoa; phylum Mollusca; class Cephalopoda; order Myopsida; family Loliginidae; genus Sepioteuthis; species Sepioteuthis lessoniana. Next base: position 31,459 of record CAUZXS010002162.1, read on the forward strand.
ACATGATGGGCACTCTGTTGTAGTGTAATGGGTAGCGAGCCAGTCACGCCGAATCATTACAACTGAAAAGTGAGTTTGATCCTCACAGGATACCCTATACTTTGAGCAAAATCTAGGCTATGCGTAGTTTTTAGGAGGTGCCCGTGCCGTGCTAGTTGTCGTCGTAGGAAATGGACACGATGACACGAGTTCAAATTCTGGATGAGGCTGATTGCATTTTACATAGCACTAATACACTTGGGAAAGGTATGAGTCCAATTATTCTCCCTCTAGCAATGTGTATCTAGTTGGGCAGACTGAGTTCTTTAATCTTGATTAAGCAACCACTCTAGGAGAAGGATAAGTCTGAATTCAAACCTCCACCAAAAAATTTGTCCTTGCTTCGTATCCTGCCCTTGCGGATAGGATAGGGGGTATATATATATATATATATATATATATATATATATCACATGACCAATGTCATGGTAGGTACCCGCTGTGGTTAGCAGTATCGTGGTGATGCGCTAACATATTGTGCGTTGCTTTACTTTGTTTGGATTCTTTATTTAAAGGCATGTCATCCTTTGTGGTTTATATAATGCTAAAGTTTCAACCCACTCTAATAATAAGCGATTTGCAGTTTTCAACCAGCTGTTCTGTCCTGTCGGCTGTGGCTGTAGAACACACTGACTGTTTCTCTGCAGAGGAGTAAGACCCCACCTCGCCAAACGAGTGTCCTGATATAACACTAAACAATCTGATGGTGAGGTTCCAGTATTGTTGGAGCTTTGGGGAATGTGGGGCACCCCTTCATTGCCATCGCTCCTGGTCTACTCTTGACAGGAGTGGTAAAATCTGATAGGGTCCTATCTATGGGTCAAATAGAACTAAACAGTGTACTTAGGCTAAACTGAATTGTTTGAAACAGAACAGTTTATTTGTATAAAAATAAATTTGGCATTAAATAACCTACCAGGGGTGATATGCTATAAAACCTAAACAACAAAACAACCAAACAAACAAACCAGCTGTTCTTTCTTAGAAACGGGAACTTGAAGTGTTTCCATAAGAATATATGAATAAGATATATGACCCAGTTGCTGTGATGGTTATTTATTTCATTATCTGGTTTGGTTAGGCTGCGAGTTTTTCAGTTAGCTGCTAAGTTAAATTGGAAAGTTCAAGCTAGTGCATCTCGACTAGAGAACTGTCATCTACACAGGAAGACCAAATGTAAATAAAATAGATTCATGTCTTGTCACAGATTTGATTGTGGAAATAAAAACACAATAAACATTAGAGTACACGTGTGAGATGGCGCAATAACATAGCAAGATGACATCACCCTACCGATATTCTGAGTTTAGATGTATGAAAATTAGCGAATTTTGAAAAAGTTGTCAGTCACTCAGTAGTCAGTTGTCAGTTAGAACTTGTATCAGTTAGAAGTTGGCGTTCAAAGTGTTCGGTTGGGCTGGTGGGTGTCACTTTGTCTCTGTTCATAGACCCTTACAGATGTTCTCTCTTTCTCGTGCTATTGTATGCAGTCTGAACATCGAATAATAAATGATTGTTAATTGTTGACGGAGAGTTCTTGTTTTTGAGGCAACTTCGTTCCAACGAATCATCCCGACCGTCAGAAGAAGTTGCGGATGGATTGTATCATTCCCTATCTGTAGATCTTTCAAACAGAGCGAGGGCTCAGAGAGGATTGATAAATAAACTATCTGGAAACGGATTTGGTACTGTTATCAGGATAAGACCAAAGTATAACTATCGTGACAACTGTAGTACCGTATTTGGCGCCGTTTAAAGATAAGAACAATGTTTATTATTACATTTGGTACCGCAAATGTTGTCATACACAGTGGTAATACATTTGGCGCTGGTATCGGAGTTGTGACCGTGAGATTCTTACAGTGATGCCGTGCCAAGATATTGTTACATTTGGTACCGTACTCAAGCGATAGCGTTACAAACAGTGACCGACTCCAGAACATAGGATCAGATTCGGTACCGGACCAAGAAATAGCGTTATAATTGGTGCCAGGCCAAGCTAAAGTACTATATTTTATACAGTGCCCAAGATAAGTGCCCAGACAGTGCAAACTATAATGTTATATTTGGTGCCGGGCCAAGAGAGAGAGAGAGAGAGAGAGAGAGAGAGAGAGAGAGAGAGAGATGATATATATATATATATATATATATATATATATATATAGATCAGATATATAAATGAATAAAAATATGAATATATATTAAATGTGTAGCTGAAAATATAAATGTTTATAGACATGATTATACATTAATGCACAATGCATTAATTATAGATTAAAAATCTATAAGTTAAATGCGCTCATAGAATAACGGTTATCATCGTAAGAAATGGATTCGGGGATACGAGTTCAAACCTGGACGAGGCTGTTTGCATTTTACATAGCCCTTAGCTCTTCCCTTAAGCAAAGTATGAATCAAAGTATTCTCTTCCCAGCTATGGGTAAATAGTAGGGAAGACTGGTTCTTTAGCCATGACAACTGGTCTAGGAAACTCTGAATTCTATCCAATTGTTCTTGGCTTAAAATGGAGGTGAACCTAGCATAATATTCATCGTCGTAAGAAATGCACTTGTCGACCTGAGTTCAAATCCTTGACGAGTATATTTTCGTTTGACTTCACGATAATACCCTTAAGAAAGGCATGACCCCATCATTTTTCTCCCCAGCTATCTGTAAATGTATGCTGAAAGACATATCGATATATATGATTAAAATTTCACTTTTGATTTAATTAATTAAGATATTAATTTGAATTTCAGTTTTAATTTGAATTTATCAATTTATTCTAATTTGCACTAATCTATACTAATTAACTTATTAATTTGAATTTGAGAATATACAGTAAGCGGCAGAAATACGTCCGACATTTTAAACTATTTAATGCAAGTGAATTGAGGCAAGTAACAATGGTAGCTCCATCATATTAATGTTTTTTTTTTCAGATAGGATCAGTTACGATTATTGCTTGGACCGATGCACACCATGCGTTTGCTGTTAAAACGTCTTTTAAAGATTGCAGAGTCTCTAATTGCTACACGGGGAGCTTTTTGCGCTCATTTCAAGTTATGTTGAAATGATGCTGTTTCGGATAGAAATTTCAACCCATAACAGTTTCGATTTTCTATCCAAAATGGCATCATCCCGAAATTATATAAAATTAGCATGAAAAGCTCTCTATGTAGCAATTACCGACTCACCAGTCGTTAAAATGTTCTATCATTAGAATATGTGTTTATAGGTGGAGCTACCATTACTACTTGCCTAAAGTTCACTTGCACCATTCAAGTGACAGTGTTAGGTATTTCTGCTGTTGCCAGTATAATAAAAGACGCATAGATACATAGAGATATATTTCATTTTTGACTTTTAATTTACTCAATTAATTCAGTTATTCATTTGAATTTCATTTTTCAGTTTTTATTTAGAATTATTAATTTATTTTAATTTATATTAATTTCTTTTCTATTATTTATTTGAATTTGGGTGAACAGGGTTTGGATTGTTTTGGTTGGGTTTTATAGCATATCAACCATCATAGGTTATTTAATGCCAAATTCTGTTTTTATACTTTATCAAATATACATATATATATATATATATATATATATATATATACTTTCTTTAAAGAAAAAAACCAAAGACCGGTTATTTTAGGATTATAAATTTATTTCCATCCTGTTTTTCGTTTCTGGTGTGAATAATACTATATATATATATATATATATATATATGATTTATAAACATATTTTGTAGATGACAATTTAAACGAGCCTAAGCTTTTCTTTGCACACAGTTAAATGGTTTCAAGCATTGCTAAAAGACAGTCATATTTTAACATCAGTTCTTTGTTTATACACAGTTTGTTCTATCTGACACAAAGATAGGACCCTATCAGGTGCTACCACTCCGGGTCAGAGTGAACCGTACAGAAATGGCAATAAAGGAGTACTTCACATTCCTCAAGTCTCAGATTGTTTAATGTCATATCAATTATACTCGCTGGAGAGGGGGTTCTTAGCCCTCTACAGAAATGTAGTGGGGCTTTTGCGTGTACAGAGTATTTTTTCAGCGATATAGTCAGATCTTCAGTAGTTAGTAAAATTCTTCCGTTGCCAAGCAACGTGGATTCGAGGTTAAGTTGCTAGCTGAATAAGATTGAATAATTTACTAATAAGTTTGACTATTTTCACAATTTTTATTACTCATTGCTTTTGTATGATAAACTCATGAATTTTTAGTAGATACATTAGTTAAGTCAATCGAGTTAATGAGTTCTATTGGGTTGATGGTGGGAATTTTATCTGCATACGAATTTGTCATACAGCGTCGCTACAAAAAAGTCTGGTTAAAATCTGTTTTATAACCTTATTGTTACGTAGGCGGGAGGATAGGCTTCTTTTGCTCGCTGTTCACCTTGTCGCTGGGGTATAGAATACGCTGACTGCACCCCTTGAAGGGAGGAGGGTAATGTTTTATTATAAATCACTGAGATCTGTTTTTGACAAGTACTGTGACATTTAGCTTCGGTCTGGAGCCTTTAAAGTTACAGAAAAATGCAGTAAGAGTCAACCACTTTGATTGACGGCCGTTGAAGTTGAGGTCAGTCTGAGACCACAGCTCTGTTTGGATGGCTTTCGTCAGGTGACCGAAACGGTTCTCATGTTAGTATAAGTTAGTCAATGATAAACTCTCCATGTGAGAGGTTGAACGCTTCATCGTGTTCTCATTGATTCCCCGATTAGGCCAAGCGGTTTATGAAGGGTGATTTCGTCAACAAATAAAGAAGTAAAATGTGCATATGAAATGGCGGTTGCCTTTATTCCACATCAAGAAGAAGATCAAGAATAGCAGCACGAAGCTGTCATCAAAGCAACAAAAGCGACAAGACGATTGGAGAAGAACCGAAGTGAAGAACAAACTGAAGAGCGGTGAGAAGATGGGAGCTGATTCATCATAGAACAAGGCCGTTTTTTTATAAAACCAAACTGATCATAAAGTTAAGCTCATACAGGGTGTCTAAAAATAATGTAACCTGTAAAAAAATCACCCTTTGAGCAAAATACATCAAATGAATGTCTTTTGTAATTGTTATTATATCAATATCCTGGGCATGCAATCTTTTTTTGAGTTTCTTGCCTCAGTAATAAATCATTATCAGATTAGTGGGTTGCATCTATTTTGAAACAGTTTTGAATTATTTTGTCTCCAAATAAGTAGTGACGCAAAATATTTTTCCTCTCTTGTCCTAGCTATTGTGATCGAGGATTAATAGTTGTTATAGTATACTATTTTTAAATTTGAAACAAAGAAGAACTCAAAATTATAGTTTGTAGAGTTAATAGTAGTCACATGGGTCCCATGTATGTTGAGACATCCTGCATAACATAGAACGGTACAGGGCTATGCATGAGTTATCTCCCTTCCCAAAAATGGCTCAAATAGATTTATTTGAAAATTATTCATATTCGATAGAACCGTGTGTAAAAAAACCCTCTTTAGACTCAACTACACAAATACGTAAATATAAACGTAGAATAAACACGAATCCCTAAGCTCTAGGCATAAATAACCCTAGACGGGTTGACATGCCATTAAAATCAAACAGTCAATCGATCATACGGTGTGAGGTGTGTCGAAATCTTTTTCATAATCGTTCTAAGTTTCTTAATTTTCTAGAATTGAAAAAAAAGTAATGATCTTTAAACTGTTTTCAAAAACAATCAAACTGCCTACCTATCGGCGAATTTAACTGAAATTAGATAACTCTTGTCCTTAGGCCACACAAGCTAATCAATCATTTTTCACATGATTTCATTGCTTGTGCAGAACCATAAATATCATTTCGCGGATAACCTGTAAGAAAAGAGTCCTTCAAATGACTCATTTCCTGCAGAGAGCCTACTCAACCACTTTTGAGCAGTACGGTCTCTAACTTTTAAGTTCATTCAGTAAGACAAACTCTCACAATCAACTTTATCCTATTTACCAACCCCTCCGTCCGGGCAGGATATGACACAAGGTCAATTTTTAAGCGGAGTTTAACAAGTTTGAATTTAGAGTTTTTCTTCTCCTAAATTAGTTACCTCAACAAGGCTGAAGAACACAGTCTACTATTTACCCATAGCTGGAGGGAGAATAATGGGATTCAGACCTTTCCCAAGGGTATTAGTGCTATGTGAAATGCTATCGGTCTTGTCCAGGATTTGAACTCGTGTCGCCGTGTCCATTTCCTATGACGATAACCATTACACCACGGGCAATCAACTTTATTGTTGTTAATTTAATTCGTTGCTCTTGTCATCATCACCATCAAATCGCGCCTACAGCATGGATTTCGCTGACTTTCTTTTACTATCCGTCCCTTTCTTCCATCGCTCCCCGTAAGTCTTCCAAACTAAATCCTGCGTCCGTACAAAGCTGATGTTGATTAGTTGTTACTGGTCGGTAAACGATTAGAGGTCCATTGACGAACGTCACCCATGAGTTCATCCTTGTATCTCTTGTTGTGGTCTTCAGATAAGACCGGTGGAAGAACAACTCAAACAATGGGTGAGAGGTAACGTTATTGTATTAGCAGAAAAAGGAAGTCATACAAAGGAAGTACTAGCTGTGCTCGGTTTGCAGTCCGTCTGTCAAATGTCTCGTAAGGAACGAGAAGTTGTCTCCCCTGAACGAGCTAAGCTAAGCTCGGAGAATATGTTTAGATTGGACGAGTCCATCTTTGGGGTATGGTAGGATATGTCCCCATAACACTCCAGCAGTGCCCTTACATGGATGGTTGCTGAGATGAGAGGTAAGTGGCCGTACAGCTGTTGTTCACGTGGAGTGTTTCTGCCAGGATTTGTTCAAAATATATTGGAGTCTTCTTGCGAAGTTCCCATTTGGCTTTTTCTTCATGCGTTTTGTTAGAGTCCATGAGGTGTACCCATACCGTTGTATTGATTCAGCAACAGCTTGGAAGAAACTATTCTGAAAAAATTCTGGTGGGAAATGAGACATTTATATTGCCGCAAATGCTCAAGGAATGTTATCAGTCTTTGCAATTGGTATCAGAATTGTTTGTTACCCATTCCATAATTATTGATAATGCACGTATACCTCAAATTTTTAAGGAAGTTTCATATGCATTATTTTGCAAATGATGAAACAAGGAATTTGAAAGAATATGTAGTTATTCGCACGACAACATTTTATTTTAATGTCAAACAATAATACACCCCACCCCCAAAGCAAAAAAAACAAACAAAAAAAAAACAATAACAAAAAATAAACAAACGAGTAATTGGCCCAATCGGCTGGGAATGCAGAAGACACCAACTGCTTCTCTGCAGAGGGGTAAGACTCCCTAAATGAGTGTCCTTGATATGACACTAAACAATGTTGGAGTTTTGAGAAATGCAGATTACCTCTTTATTGCCATCACTCCCAGATCCACTCAGGCCCGGAGTGGTAACACCTGATAGGGTCCTATGTATGTGTCAAATAGAACTAAACAGTGTACTTAGGCTAAACTGAATTGCTAGAAATAGAATTGTTTTTACATTGAAACTGTGTACTTATATTAAGCTGAATTGTTTGAAATAGAATTGTTTATAAGTATAGAAATAGATTTGGCATTAAATAATCTACTATCGTTGATGTGCCATAAAACCAAACCAAACCAAACCAAACCAAACCGAACAAACAAACGAGGAAACAATCAAAGAAGAATCTGATATATAAAAAAATAATTCCTCAATAATCACTATGTGTGATATTTATTCTCGGCAGAGTTAGGGTTAAGAAAACTCTGGATTAAAACTAGGTTTTCTCAGTTTTTAAATTGACTTTGTGTCAATTACTTCCTACCCGTGGCCAAGGGGTTATATAAATACATACTTTAAAGATTTATCCAAAATATGAGTTCAGGTAAATAAAAAAGAAAGTAAAGGCTTAATCAGTCTTTTTCTATCACAGTGATTTAATATATTTATTGTTCTACATTTTAAAAAAAAATCAATTTTTACATCATTCGATACTATAGTAGGCTCAATATTCTGAAGAATATCTGATTATAAATGTGAAATTTATGTTGTTGAAAATGCTCACTTGAAGTATTCAAGTTGACGAAAAAAATAAATTAAAAAAAACCCCTAAAAATACAACAACCCCAGAAATTGTACGAATATTTTTTGGTTACCTGATAGTTTAAATGATTCTAATCCCAAATCTTGTTTAATGACTTTTCTGACTGCGAACTACAGAGTATCCAGTTAACAGGATTTCCTACTTTGAGATTTTTGAGGAGATCTGAAACAGGATGCCTCCACTGACTCTTCTTAAGTTTCTTGTATTGCTGCACGATTGGAATATTTTAAGCCAAGAACACTTCCAGCGGGGGAAAGAAGGCTTACTTTCTTACAGCAAAATAAAAAAAAAATCTGACACAAATTGAGGCATGCAAACTCAGAAAGTCGTTTGATCTAACCAGGTCGAAAATATCCAAAGTAACTTTGATCGATCAATTGTTAGATTGATTTTAAAGGCATATCAGTTCGTCTAGTGTTATTTTATGATTTGAAGCTTGGGAATCACGTTCATTTGACGTTCATATTTATATTTTATGTAGTTGATCCGTAAGAGTATTTTGCCTATAACTATATAATATCAAGTATTCCTTTCTAATACAAATAATTGACTCATAGTTGTATGATTTCAAATATAACTAATATTTTCTGACTTCTTGTGCTTGTGTAGTATACTACCACTGGGTCTTGACAAATAACGAGGAACACGTATACATAAAAAATATAAACTTATATTTTTATTCTCCGACAGTGACGCTTGTGTGGAGCAAGGGAGTCATCGGTAAGAGTTCGCACTCACGAAGGAGCTGTCGGAAGTCGGAACAGCGAGCGGAAACTGACTTCAGCCAAAATTCTAGACCTTATATAGACTTAAAACTCCCACGCAGTGCTTTTTTTCACTGGCCACGGCTTACGCCCACGCATTGCTAGTTTTTCATTGACCATGGTTTACACCCACACAATACTTGTTCTCCGTTGTCCACTGCTTACTCCCACGCCTTGCTTTTTTTCCGGTAATCACTTTGTTGATTTTACCTACGGCCAGATGTATCTGTCAACAACATCCACCGGGTTCATCGCAGGTCAAGGGGATATATTACACTAAGTTCTGTGGTATTTTTGTTTTTAGTATATTGTTTTTCAGCCAGTGTAGAGGGCTCTACATTGCTTACCGGACCATTTATTTCTAGTATCTCAAGGTCAGAAAACCAGCATTTCTTTAAAACCTACTTCGTTTCGTCGGAAAGTCTTTCGCTGGTTTATCAAATTTAATTGATTCTGGTCAGATTTTCTTTATCTTTTTATATACCCTCTTTGTGTTGGATTGCTTTTAAAATAACTTTGGATTACACATTTGTTGTCTTTTGTTGTCCATTTTCCCTTCAGTGTCTCTCAGATGAATTGTTGATTTATTTTACTCCTTACGGATTTTTCACACTCTAACTGATAAACTAGAAAGAGAGTAGATCTTCTCAACTCTCCAGGACTTTCTTTAGCATCACATCCAATTTTACTGGTACTGTAGTCTGTATGATTTCGGTTTATCTTGTCTTTTCCCCTGGTTTTGGGACACTATTCTAACGGCTTCAATTGTTATTATTATTATTATTGATATTTCGTTGCTCGCGAGTTTTTCACGTAAGCCTGTCCAAGTGACAAGCAAGTCTCAAGGAATTGTCTCAGTATTCTGGCCATTCTCAACAAAGCTATTGTCAGAATATTTTCGATTCTTCCTCCACTTCCTTCAGTCTCCTTTTCAATTTTTTAGAGACCGTACCAAGCGAATTAACTATAATTGGTATCACCGTCACCTTCATGTTCTATAGTTTTTTTTCAGTTCTTTGGCAGGGAGGACATATTTGTTTAGCTTTTCGGTATTATTATTATGATTATTATTATAGTTTTCACATCAGCTGACGCTGATGGTCTTCCACTAGAGTATTATAATAATAATTATTATTATTTCTTGCAAGTTTTTCACGCAAGCGATAGATGGTGGTCTTTCACTGAACTCTGAGTGACAGCAAGTCTCCTTAAGTCTCCAGGATTCTTCACTGTATTCTGGTCTTGATAATGCCGTAGTTTGAATGAACTCAGCTTGTCCTTTTTATTTCGAAATCTTCCAGTCCCTTTACTAGTCTTTTGGGGATTATTCCAAAGGCACAGTTGGTTTACAGTTGGTATGACTGTCACCTTCATGTTCCATAGTTTTTTCCTAATTCTCTAGCAAGATTATTATTATTATTTTGGGGCACTATTCTAACGGCCCCAATTGTTATTCTTTTTCTTCTTCTTATTATTATTTTACTCCTTGCAAGTTTTTCATGCCAGCATTAAACTGGTGGGGTTTCACTTGAGTCTATGTGATAAGTCACCTCAAGTCGGCAAGACTCTTTTGAGTATTCTGGCCAATCTCATCAATGCTGTAGTTTCAATAGTATTAATTCTTCCTATGATTTCCAACTGTTTCAATCTCCTTTACAACCCTCTGCAGACTGTGCCAAAAGTGCCAATTACAATTGTCATATAGCGGCATAAGGAAGAAGGGCCATAACGAAGAAGCATGGCACTTTTCTTTATAAAAATATACGTCTCTCTTTATTTCTCGAAGTGGTCGAAACTAGCGTAAGTGTGAGACAGAGACAGGGAAGGACGCGGACACAGACTGACTGAGGACGGCTATATTGACCTTTTCTTAAACCACATACATTGTGATTACATATTGAGGGCCTTACGTCTCTGCTTCTCTGACGAGAGGTTCTCAACTGGGGTCAGCTATGCGCCACTACATGACTTGGTTGTGACTCTGACTTGCAGACCGTGACTCAGTGATTCTGTGTGACGTGGCTACCTGTGTATATATAATTTCATAACGCCTACGCCTTCGTCCGGTTCGTGATTCACGTGATCTACTTACGCCAACGCATCACTTAGTGTCCTGTTATCACTTTGTTTACACAGCTGGAATATCCTGTCCCAGAGATCCCTGATTAACGGCTCTGTCAACGGTCAGTATGCAACACAATTGGTATTCATCGTCACCTGCATGTTCCAGATATTTTTTTAGGTCTTTGGCAAGATCCAAGTTTTTCATATTTACCAACCCCTCCGCACGGGCAAGATATGACACAAGGTCAATTTTTAAGTGGAGTTTAACAGGTTTGAATTTAGAGTTTTCCTTCTCTTAGAATAGTTGCCTCACCAAGGCTGAAGAACACAGTCTGCCCTACTATTTACCCATAGCTGGAAGGAGAATAATTGGATTCAGACCTTTCCCAAGGGTATTAGTGCAATGTGAAATGCAATCAGTCTCGTTCAGGATTTGAACTCGTGTCGCCGTGTCCATTTCCTATGACGATAACCATTACACCACGGGAAAGATCCAAGTTTTTGTTTCTCTTTTAACCTTATCTTATTTTCACTCTGAGGTCTGCTGAAATAGCAAAATTCATTAGAAGACATGTTCTTTCTTTTTTTAATTTGTTATCACAAGGTTTAGTCTTCTCTCCGGGATTAGGTGATCATTTAAATCTCAAAGCTCTACAAAATTTTTGTTGTATCGTTGGTTCAGTAAAGGTATTCCACAGATACAAGCCGAAGAGTTGGCAAGTCTATCAGAGAGCGATTAACGCTTTTTTTCCCCCTGAGGTAGTCAGACACCGTCCATTTATATCTTTACCGGTGTCATACTAAAAAGAGCCACTGAGTGTATAGTTCCGGTATAACAATTTTATGCATCTCATTTTTCTAAGACATATTCTGGTTTGTGCATTGGGTAGGAATGGTCAACATCATTCTTTTGCACAATTCCTAGTTGGTCATCTTTCTCATCCAGACGTGTCTTTTCTTGTACTCTTTCTGTGGTGGTTTGCTGCATTCGTTTACTATGTGATTAATCATTTCATCTTTTTGTCACATAACCTACACTAATTATTATTATTATTATCATCATTATTATTATTATTTGAGTTTATTTCACCAACGTTGGCTAGTGGTCTTTCATTGGAGACTGAGTGACAGCAAGTCTCCGTATGTCTCGAGGACCCTTCTAAGTATTCTTGCCGTTTTTGATAATTCTGAATTCACACTTCCTCTGATTTTCAATTCCTCCTGTCTTTTTTAAAACTCTTTGTGGACCGTTCCAAGTGCGCCAGTTACAATTGGTGTCACTGTCTCCTTCATATTTCATAGTTTTTCATTTTCTTTCATAAGATCCAAGTATTTGTCTATTCATTTTCTTTTATTCTCGCTATGTGGGCTGCCAGAAGGCTAAAATCTACTAAATGACAAGTCCTTTTTTCTTCTTCAAAGAATATAATTGTGTGTTAATTAGTTGCATTAATTATAATTTACCGAAGCTATAATTATCTAAAATGATTATCCTTATTTTCTTAAAACTGTAATTGCTTGTAAAAATGAAAAAAAAAAAAGATAGAGAAAAAAATTTGACATTAAATGACCGATTAAATGTTGACATATCATAAAACCAACCAACCATTTCACCACCACGCATGGTGTCTTCTCCACCCAGCGACTACAAATGCTACAACTGTTACGTCATATTTTTAACTTTACTTACCAAACACTTCAATATTTACTTTCACCCTCCATCATATTCTTTCCCATTGAATATCTAAGAACCACGTTTTCATATTGATTGAATTTACCCACCCATTATATTTCGTTAGCCTTTCTCTCCCCCAGTCATAATTGAATTATGGCTAAATATTGATATATAATTTCTTGGTTTAAAATCTAACTCTTAAAAAAGATAAAAACAATGAATAATGTCTGTATGGGGAATGTAAGTATTACATTCCTCAATATGATCGCGATGCGGAGTTCCCGTGGCGTATTGGTTAACGCGTTCGAACTCTACTCATGCGATTGCATTCACTTTTGAATTAATTCCCTTAGGAAGGGTATGAACCCCTCCTTTTCAGTGATGGGTTTAATCATATTTACCAACCCCTCCGCTCGGGGAGGATATGACACAAGGTCAATTTTTAAGCGGAGTTTAACAAGTTTGAATTTAGAGTTTTCCTTCTCCTAAATTAGTTACCTCACCAAGGCTGAAGAACACAGTCTACTATTTACCCATAGCTGGAGGGAGAATAATGGGATTCAGACCTTTACCAAGGGTATTAGTGCTATGTGAAATGCTATCGGTCTTGTCCAGGATTTGAACTCGTGTCGCCGTGTCCATTTCCTATGACGATAACCATTACACCACGGGCACCTCCTCAGTGATGGGTTTAATAGTACCACGACTGTTCTACAATAAAGACTTTGAATAACCCCGGAAGGTTGATAAGCCATAATATAAAGAAACCAGAATAAACCAATTATCGTCCTGACAAATTATTTGCTTGGCTTTTTTGTTTCTTATTTGAATCCCATTTCATCCAGCGGATTTATAACAGTTGTGTCTCAAACATTTCATTTGTGTTTCGACATAGTTGTTTTTCATTCGATTTTTGGTACATTTTCTATTTTCAAGTCATATTGTTTCGAGTTTTCTTTCCTGGCACTTTGATGTCTTTCATGATCGACCAGCGGCTTTTCTTTTTTTTTAACCACCTCGTTTCTTTTATATCTGCACAGCCTCTGCTGACTGGGAACAATCAACGTTTTGGGAACTGTTACTTTACAGAATTTGATCTGTACGTAGATGTTCTATAAAATAGTGTATATTCTGAGTCTGATTATGACTGGAGCTCTGGGAAACGTTCAGGATCCTTTTATTGCCATTACTCCTAAGTCCATTCTGACCCGAAGTGGTAGTACCAGTTAGAGTCCCACTCCCAATAAAAGTAATCATTTTCTATATTTAAAACCATTTAAATGTGTGCAAATAAATGACTTACATTAAATTGAATTATAAGTAGTACATTATAATACTTGGGATCATTCAACTGTGTACAAACGAATGAATAATGCTGAATAAATTATTTTTGAAAAATAGCAATACTTGAAACTATTCACCTGTGGGTAAACAAAGTATCTCTGGTTCGTTTAAAAATGATATTATCTACAGATTATTCATTTACTAATCATTTATATCTAATATATGTGTGTATAACCAGAGTTTGATTTTAACTTATAAGGGTTGACATGCCATAAACCAACCAACCAACCTGATAATGACGACCATTACCACTGCCAATTGTTATGTATTGAAACTAGGACATTCCATTAATTAGGACAAATATTTCATGCTTTGCGAATTAATTTGCCTTCATTGAATTATTTGTGTTTAGTATATGATAGTTATGCAATAGAAATATATAATCTGATTTTATCATTTGTGTCAATAGAAGCTTCGCCGACAGTGAAATAAGTTGCCTAAATAACTACAAAGGCTCAATAGGCTATTTGAATCTATTTCACTCAACGTATTTTTGTAAAGGTTTGATATGTCATGTGGTACGTATGGGCTTATTAACCTCACCCCTTTTCGGCTAGAGCTGTGGCATACACCGACTACATCTCTGCAGAGGGGTAAGACCCCCCACAACTGTTATATAATTGCGGAAGGATTTTTTTTATATTATCCTTTTTCGTTGGTTATATCGTATCATTCGGTTTGGTTAAGCTTAGAACTATTCGGCTTAGTGCACGTGCAAGTGCACACATTGAGTGCAATTAACGCTCGCGCACGGAGGATGTGACAATCACAAATGTCATAATAAAAAACCCAGATAGGAAATAGGACAGGGGTGTGAATGACGTCATGCCCGGCAGCGAGGGGCTGGGAATTTTGGTGATTTTTGAAAAAAAGCAGTCCGTTGAGATATGATGCTGGACGAATTAGTTGAGATATGAACCTGGACGAGGCGAGTTGAGATTCGGACCTGGGCGAGGCTAGTTGATTTTTGAGCTTGGGCGAGACCAGACCAGTTTGGGGCCAACGAGATGCGCCACGCGTCTGTTGGGTCAGATGGAACGGTCAGCATGGTAAAAATTGTGTCTTTCTCCTCGTGTCGAAAGACTAAACTCAAGAAGTGAATAAACGTTTCGTACCTGAACTAAAGAAAGTCGTCAGAGTTTCGCGGATTCCTATGCATATGTATATTTTACATATATGTATATGTTACACAACGAGTGTTGTGGAGATGACATTAAACAATCTGATGGTGAAGCTCCAGCTTTGGATATTCATAAATCTTCATTCATAAATCTTCATTCATAAATCTCTGGTCCACTATGATCCGGAGTGACTGTACATGATAGGGTTCTATCTAGGGGTCAAATAATACAAATTAAGTGTTAAATTGTCACTGTTATATAGCAATACTTGCAACTAACTGTCTGCAAAAAAGAGCACAGACTTGCGTAAGAATGTTATATACAAAATGTGTTTACAAATCATATATATATCTAATGTACATGTATAAACAGGATTTTGCATTAAATAACCTATAATGGTTGATATGCCGAAAATCAAACCAAACCAAACCAATCACCCCCTTTCAATCGTCCCATAATCTAATTTTGGTGGTGGTGGGTATTACTCATATAACGTATTTTGGGAAAGAATAGCAAGGCGAAGCCCATCCTTCTCCAGGTCAACACCTGGTTTAAATTCAGTGTTTTCCTTCTCCTATACTGGTTGTTATACCAAAGTTTAAAAAGCCCAGTCTTTTATTACTACTACCTCTTGCTGGAGGAAAAATAGTCGTTATATGCCTTCTCTGAGAGTGTTAACGCTATGTGAAAGGCAAACAGCTTCGTTAGGATTTAAGAGAGTACTCGTCGCGTAGTGGCTAAGGTACAGGATTTAGATATCATAGTAAGCGACTTCAGACTCCATTCACACCATTACGTTTATTTTTGGACGAATACCCTCAGGAAAGGTATGAACCACCTTATCCCTGCAGTTATGGATTAAGCTGCTCTTCTACAAAGATATCTTTGGCATTAAATAACCCACAAAA
>CAUZXS010002162.1:52500-80000 GCA_963585895.1 Sepioteuthis lessoniana
ACAACCGCTTTCCAGTACTTAATGTTTTTCATTGAGTCCCTTTTTTTAATGTTTAACTTGAAAAAGAGTTTGGAGTTTAGTCAGAATAATTATAAGCTTTGCTCAAACGCACCGAAAACGGTTGTAGATTTGCTGTTGGGAAGAAAGAAAATGAACTAAGTCACGCCATTTGCCTGACTATATTTGCTACCTCACGAAAGCAAACCAAATGACAGAACGGACAAATATCTAATAGGCTTTGCAAAGTCTGACGCAAAGTCAAGGTAATGGGACACTGGGTTGCAAGACTGGAATACAAGTTGTGAATTTAAGCTACTTTTGAAAACTCAGCCCAACTAAATTTTCGCAGTTTGCGACTTTTGGATTGATTGACTGATTTTTAACGGTATATCAACCTGTCTATGGTAATTTTAAGCCAAGAATTTAGGAATCACGTTCTTTGTATGTTCATATCTACATTTTTTGTGTAGTCGTTTTCTAAGAGTGTTTTTTTTTACACACGGTCCAATAGAATAAGAATATTTTTCAAACTGATCAATTTAGACCCATAGATCGGATTCTGCTGATCAGAGTGGACATGGTTACAATGGCAATGAGGGAGTACTCGATGCTCCGAAGATCTCCAGAACTGGAACCTCACAATCATATACAGTTTAGTGTCATATGCAAGACACCTCTTCTTTTGGAACATGCAGGGTTAGAAACTTTTCCGATCTCAGCTATGGATTAAATAGTTTATTTTTAAAATTATTCGATTGGAATGTGTAAAAAATCTGAAGAAATAACTGTAGAAAAATATAAATATCAACATACAATGAACACAATACTCTAACCTCTTGATATAAAATCTCTCTAGATTGGTTGAAATGCCTTTAAAATCTAAGAATCTGTTGCCTAGAATACGAGTTGAATGCTAATTCATTATACACAATAAGGCTGATCAAGTCTTGCCCAGTCAACTGGGGATATAAAATACACCGACTGCTTCTGTGTAGAGGGGTAAGACCCTCTGACGAGTGTCCTGATATGACACTACACAATCTGATCGCAGGACTCCAGTAACACTGCGACTTTGGGAAATGCGGACCACCTCTTCATTGTCATTGCTCCCAGGTCCACTCTCGCCCGGAACGGTAGCACCTTATAGGGTCCTATCAATGGGTCAAATAGAACTAAACTGCGTACTTGTGCTAAACGGAATTGTTTGAAATAGAACTGTTTGACATTCAACTGTGTGTAAACAAAAACTATGCTTATACTAAACAAAATTATTTGAAATAGAACTTTTTGACTAAACTGAATAGCTTGAAACAGAAATGTTTTTGATAATTAAATTGTGTACTTAAGCTAAACTGAAATAGAATTATTTATTTGTATACAAATGGATTTGGCATTAAATAGCGTACAAAGATTGATATGCCATAAAACTCAAACAAACAAACAAACAAACCCGATCAAGTCAGATATTACTGATAATTAACCAACCAACCTTTCCGTCTTTTTATACTAAATTAATAGATACCACTAACAATTGGCTTTTAATGGAATAATCGGATAGTTTTAATTAATGGAAGAGTCCCCGTGGTGCAATCGCTTAAGTGCTTCACTACAGATTCGAAGTAAGCTAGTTAAAACTCTAGTCGCGCTAATACATTAACTTTCTATCAAATGCCCCTGGAAAAGCTTATAACTCCTTTATCCATACAAGCAATGAATTTAGATAAATAACTTGTTCTAAAAGGATGGATTTGGCATTAAATAACCCAGGAATTTTGATATTAAACAAAGAAACCAAGCCAATCCATAGCATTAAATAAAGACGTCTGCGCCATAGAGCCAAATTTAAAAGTATTTTGTGCACGATATTTTTGTATGTGAATTTTGTGGCTAAAAATCAGGTTCAAATTTGCCCAGTCGGCTGGGGCTGTAGAATACACCGACTGCACCTCTACAGAGGGGGAAGACTCCACCCCCAACGAGTTTCCAGGATATGACAGTAAACAATCTGATGGTGAGATTTGGGGAATGCGGAGCACACCTTCATGTTTTTGAGAATTAAAACTGCGTACTCATGCTAAACTGAATTGTTTGAAATAGAACTGACTATTTGCATAAAAATGGATTTGGCGTTAAATAACCTACAAAGGTTGATATGCCATAAAACCTAAAAAACTAAAGAACCAATCAGGTTAAAATGTTCAAACTGTATACCATATTCTTAGCTTTTAAGTAAACAATTCTAATTTTTTCAGCGTGAAAGCTGATGTACTCTCTAAAAATAGAGGAAGAATTTTACTGCGTAATTTGATGAAACCTTACAGAAAGGTATACGGTATAATTGACTGAAGAGCGAAGGAACGTAACTTCTTAGGAAGAAAGAAAATAAAACCCAGTGAGATTTCAGTCGTTGCGTATCAGAATTTATTTTTCCAGGGAAACTCTAATAAAAATGAAAGATGTTCTTTAGACGCAGATAATGTGTGATTAATAACCAATATGAACGATTTAATTACCTTTATATGAGGAGGTCGACTCAAAAGATGGAGTTTTGTAATTAACGTAAAAACATCTGGCTTTTTGACAAATATATTTTGGACAGATGTTACCGATTGCTTCTACCAACGGCAAGTTCATGAGGATTTGTATTGGAAAAATGCATTTTGGTCTAACACTACATCTCTAAAATTGTAATTACACTTACGGATTATTTTGGTTGGCTGAAATAGGTAGTTTTCTTTTTTTTTAATTTCGAGTTTCATTCATTCAGTCATTCTTTCTAATTTCGATTTTTCTTTCTTTTTGTTCTTTCTTTTATTTTCTTTATTTTTTCTGATTTCGATTTTTCATTCTTTATTTCTTTCAATCAAATTTCCATTTATTTTCTTTCTAATTTGGCTTTTCTTTCTTTCGTTTTCTTTATTTTCTTTTCTTTATATTATTCGGATTTTCATTCCTTCCTACTAATGTCGATTTTTCTCTTTTTCTTTGCGGTTTTTTTTTGTAATTTAAAATTTTCTGTCTTTCTTTCTTTCTTTCTTTCTTTCTTTCTAATTTCTAATTTTCATTTTAAGACAGAAATTGAAAAAAATGGAATTAAAGAGCTTCATCCCTGTCAGCTGGGGCTATAGAATACACCGACCCCCGAACGAGTGTCCTGTATATGACACAAAATAATCTGATGGTGAGGTTCCAGTAATTCTGGAGCTTTGGGGGATGCGGAGTACCCCTTTATTGGCCCGGAGTGGTAGCACCTGATAGGGTCCTATCTATGGGTCAAATAGAACTAAACTGCGTACTCATACTAAACTGAATTACTTGAAATAGAACTGTTTTGATACTTAAACTCGGTGTAGTAGCTATTGAAAAGGGAGCCTTTGGGTCACCCTCGAGTAAGGTCGTCAAATTTACTTTACTGTTCTTCTGTAATAATGGCTTTGGCATTGAATAACCCACAAAGGTTGATATGTCATTAAACAAAGAAACCAAACCAAATAATTAAGAACAAAGTATTCCGTAAAGAACAAGGAAAAAATCGGAATTTAAAAAAATGTACTTATATTTAATTTAGGACAACAAGTTGAAACTTTCAACTTACCTGGTTTCGGAGCTTGCTCCGAGTGTACCCGGATCTGGCTGAGCCGCCTTGCATACGAACATCGTGGAGTATCAGTGACAATCATAGATTCACATTGCACTAGACTTTCAGGTCTGGTGAATCTATGACTAGCAAGGTCACATTGCATGCGTGCTAGGAGACTTACCAAAGGTTAGCATAGTTCACATTGCATCTAGTGATCCTATGACCAGCATAGTCCTGAAGGGCACGAGCTGAAACTCGTGCCCGACCTCCTTCTCCCACTGTAAAAAAGACCTTGTGCCAAATCCTGCTTTGTGGGAGGCACGGATAAAAAATTTACCTGGAGCAGGAGTAATCCTCCCAGTTGGGTGAGAAAACATCAACTTGCTTTGCAGTTTATTGTTCTGTACCCGAGGCGCCCTAAAATGGGAATGCCGACGGGACTAAGTATTTTTTGTAATAATGGAGCGTGATTTTCAATTTGTGCGTATATCCCAAAAATAAAATGAGCCCATGTTAAATCTGACTTGATTTGAAGTCGGATAAAAATAAAATCTATATAACTCGGTGAAACTCGGTATGCAGTAATTTACTAAGCTTTGTGCTTAGATGTGACACAAGGCCGTATGAATGGGGCGCTCAATGAGAAGCAGGGGATGTAGGATGATAACTGTTGTACTGGTTGAGTTTATTTATTTTGTTACAGTCTGTTTCATCTGATTAGATGAGGGCGGGGAAGAAGGGCACAAATTTGTATATGAATGTCCAAAGACTATAGAGTGTGACCCATTTGACCACTCCTCGAAACCCGTCAGATGATAGCTGACCGTGTTGAAACATTTTAAAGAACATTTTAGGTTTGGTTTGGTTCCTTTGTTTAATGTCATATTAACGTCTGTGGGTTATTTAATACCAAAGCCATCCTTGTAGAAAAATAGAAGTATAATTTAACTTATGGCTAAGTATTAGCCCGAAAGTAAACGGAATGTCGCGGCTGAAGATCGAACTCACATAAGACAATTTCGCAGTCCAGAGATCATTCTAATACCTGTAATCAGGGTATAGAATAATTCGTTGCAATTTTTAACCCATTGCCACTCGGGACTCAGTAAAAGTTACGCAAGTTAATAATTCCTATTGTTTTTTCTATCAAGTTTCGTGTTAAATGCAATTTAGTTGCTATTACAGTTTGGTGGGAAAATTAGCAAGCTAGACTATCAAATCATTACTAGTGAGTTTAAGACTCACAGGGTACCTCATACTTCTGGCTTTGTGTCTCAACTAAACTAAGCTTAGTAACTGACTAAAAAAGAGTACATTTTAAGCATCTCACATAGTGTAATGAAATAATAAGACCATTATTAGCGAGTTCGAATCTTACTGGGTGCCCCATACTTCTGGCCTTGTGTCACGACTAATCAAAACTTTGTAAATAATTACAGTTGTTCGACCTACACTCTCCCCTAACCGTAAAGTTTAAATCCAGTAAAAATAAACAGAAAAGCATAATTCAATAAAACTGCTTTCAGTCTTCTTGACGGCCTAGAAAACGATCCCCGCAACCCGAATGAAATGGTTTTTGTTTATCTTGGTGGTTTTCATTCATTCATATTATGATAGCAGTCTTCAACGAGTCCATAGTGTTGTGGAGTGTCTAACTGGTTCTCCTCTCAGTGATGTCCCGGATGTAGTAGTCCTGGAGATTCAAATCAGATCTCAGCGGTTAAATATTGCCTTTAAAAGTACGTAAAAACAGGAGAGTTGCGCTTAGCATAAAGGTTATTGTCGTTGGAAATCGAACCTACGAACCGAGTTCAAATATTGGACGAGGCTGTTTGGGTTTCATTTTGCGCTAATGCCCTCAGGAAAGGCATGAATCTATCAGTTCTCCTCCTTTGCTGAAATAGGTAAATAGTAAGGCTGACAATGCATCAGAGATTCGACTCGAACAGGTATATATGCCAGAAGCACTTGATCATATAAGATTACTTTAAAATATGAAATTGCAACATTTTAAAGGCAAGTACAATGTTGGGATGAGGATTCTTTGACCGGAATTCAGCCCCCACCCGGTATATATATTTCTTGTTAGCGGCACAGATATCGACTACTCTAAGGCTTAAAACTGTTAAAATTTTGAAATAAAAGTAAACTTTCAATTAAAAACAGTGTTAATTAAAAAGGATGTTTAATGCTTACGCGAAATAGGAAAATAAATGAATAAGATTGATTGGTTGGTTGGTTGGTTGAATGGGTTTTATGGCATATCAACCTTTGTAGGTTATTTAACGCCAAATTCTGTTTATATGTATATACATTCAACCAAAGATTTCTTCACGAATACTTAGTAGGAAAAAATTTCTATAAACAGGATTTTATTTGTTTGCACATGATTCAGAATAAGATTGAAATTTAAGCTTATTTAAAAGACTACTTTGTGACACTATCTTTTATCATAGGTTCTTTTTATGGCGGAAGAAAAGAATAATTCCTTATCTGATATTGACTAAACCTTTGCGTGTTTTGCTTAGTCATGAGGGCGGAAGACTGTTGCAACAAATTTTCAATGAACGAGTCTACCGACCTTGAAAAAACAAAAATCAGCATTCAAATTCGTGATCTTTTGTGTATATAGCGTCAAATCTGTTATATAGAAGATGTTGCTTTACTGCGGTCATGACACTGTATGCTTTTCTTTAAATCGAGACCGCAAGACAAAAAATGCGGGTTGACTAAAATATGCGTAAACGCCTTTTCTGCGGTACTTACATTACTGTACCCCCTGTAAAGGACTAACGCCCCCTTCAAGACTAAGGGGTTGGGCAAATACATACATTAGAGAGCTGTAAAGACGCCCGTGGTGTAATGGTTATCTTTGAAGGAAATGGACACGGCGACCCGAGATCAAATACTGAATGAAGCTGTTTATATTTCACATAGCTTTGGGAAAAGTATGCATCTAACTACTCTCTCTCTCTCTCATGCTATGGGTAAATAGCTGAGTCTACTGAGCTGTTTGACCTTGGTATGGCAACCTGTCAAGGAGAAGGAAAACTCTGAATGCAACCCTCTTAAAGTCCGCTTAAAAATTGACCATCGTGCGGGGGTGGGTGGGAAAATATATGCATTAATGAATTGGCGTGTCTAATGACGTTATTAACAACTGAGTTACACTGGATTTAGCTTATAGAAATCTTTTCATTTTTTCTTTCTTATCCTACTATGCTAATCTTTTCTATGAGAAATGGTCAGCTGAAATTACAACGAAAAGAAATTGGCGCATATTTCTGCCTGAAAAGATTTAATGATTGTGCTTTTATACACTAACTGGTGGTTTTGGCTGGTCTTTTCAAAAATATAATCATTACAATATTTTTTCAATAGCTTTCGGCGAAAGAACGTCTGTTTCTGGGCCAATATTTGCCGGTTTTTCATTTTGATTCCAAAAAGAAGTGAAATAATAATGCCAAATCTGGAGAAATAGTAGGGATCTGTCCATGTGAGCAAAGACATCTTAGATTGAAGCTGCTAACTGGGTTTAGTTTAGTTTAGCAAAACATCACCATAGTGAATGATCCAGTACTGATAACTAACATTTCATTAGTTTAGCTTGGTTTGGGACAAGGCCGGAAACGTGAGTCATTCAATGTGGGTCGAACTCTCTATTAACGATCTGCTGGTCTCATTAACATAGTCTAATTTTACATAAGGATAATTGTATGGAAGATTCAGTGTGAATCGAACAGTGTGAATCAGTGTGAATGTTAGCCATTACATTTCGAAGTACTCAATTATCAATTAAGATTCCAAGAATTTATATTGTTCACTGAGAAACTCAGATGAGTAGAAGCGGTTGCTTTACTTAGGCAAATTGCCCACTCGGTTGGGACTGTAGAATACACCGACTGCCTCTCTACAGAGGGGTAAGATCCTCCCTAACGAGTATCCTGGATATAACACTAAACAATCTGATGGTGAGGTTCAAGGAATGCTGGAGCTTTGGGGAATGCGGAATACCCCTTCATTGCCATTGCTCCCAGGTCCACTCTGTCCCGGAGTGGTAGCACCTGATAGGGTCTTATCTATGGGTCAAATAGAACAAAACTGCGTACTCATACCAAACTGAATTACTTGAAATTGAACTGTTCTGATACTTAAACTGCGTACTTATACTAAACTGAACTACTTGAAATAGAACTGTTTTGACATGTAAACTGCCTACTTAAGCAAAACTGACTTGTTTGAAATAGAACTGTTTTTGATATTGCTAAGATAGGTTAGAATACTCAGAAGAGTCTTGGGGGACTGTGAAGACTTGCTACCTCTCAGTCTTCAGTGAAAAATTACCGGCCAACGCTAGCGGGAAAAACTTATTAAGAGTATCTGGAAAATGAAACACACAAAATTCTCTGGGATTTTCAGATACAAACAGATCACCTAATCATGGTCAGGAGACCAGAGATAGTGATAATTAAAAAAAAGAAGAGAACTTACTCTATAGTGGATTTTGCCGTCCCCGCGGATCACAGAGTGAAAAATAAAAGAAAACTAAAAAAGAGACAAGTGCTTGGACCTTGCCTGAGAACTAAAAAATAGGAAAATGAGGGTAACGGTGATACCAGTTTTAATTTGTGCACTCGGAACAATCCCCAAAGGCTTCGTAAGAGGGTTTAAAGAGTTGGAAATTGGAGGACGAGTTGAGAACATCCAAACTATTGCATTTTTAAGATCAGCAATAGCCCAGTCAGCTGGGGCTACAGAATACATCTATTGCATCTCTCCAGAGGGGTAAGTCCCCCCTAAAGAGTATCCTGGATATAACACTAAACAATCAGATGGTGAGGTTCCAGGAATGCTGAAGCTTTGAATAATTCAGAGTACCCCTTCATTGCCATCGCTCCCAGGTTCACTCTGGCCTGGGGTGATAGCACCTGATAGGATCCTATCTATGGGTCGAATAGAACTAAACTGCGTACTCCTGCTAAACTGAATAATTAGTAATAGAACAGTTTTTACATTAAACTGTGTGTAAACAAAAAACTGTACTTATGCTAAACAGAATTTTTTGAAATAGAACAGCGTATGTGTATAAAATAGATTTGGCATTAATAACCAACAATGGTTGATATACCATAAAACCAAACCAAGCCAAACCAAATCAAACAAAGATCGGTTAGAATACTGAGGAGAGTCCTCAAACTCCACTGAAAAACCATCAACTTACGCTGATGGGAAAAACTCGTAAGGAGTAAAATGATAATAATCATAATAATAATAAGCAAATGTAGGTTTTGTGGTGATAGAGACGAAACCATCAATCACATAATAAGTGAATGCAGCAAATTAGCAAAGAAGAAGTATAAGACTAGACATGACTGGATGGACAAGGTAATCCACTGGGAGATGTGCAAGAAATTTAAATTTGACTATAAAAGCAAATGGTATATGCACAACCCAGCATCTTTCCAAGAAAATGACACGCATAAACTCCTATGGGACTTTAACATACACACGGATCACCTAATCTCAACCAGAAGACCAGACGTAATAATAATCAACAGAAAAAAAAGAGAATTTGCAAAATTGTCGACTTTGCTGTCCCGGCTGACCACAGAATAAAACTGAAAGAATGTGAAAAGAAGGATAAGTAGCTTGACCTTGCTAGGGAACTGAGAAAAACTATGGAACATGAAGGTGACAATTATAGCAATCGTGATTGGTTCTTTCGGTACAATAACTAAAGGATTAGTAAAGGGACTGGGGGGGGGGCTAGGAAGTTGGAAGACGAGTGGAGACCATTCAAACTACTACATGATTGAGAACGGCCAGAATACTGGGAAGAGTCGTGGAGACTTGAGGAGACTTGCTGTCATTCAAACTCCAGTGAAAAACCATCAGCTAAAATGACGTGAAAAACTCTCAAGGAGTATAATAATAATAATAATAATAATAATAAAGTCATATTTGGTCTATGGATATGACTATGAAATAAACTTTTATATAGGCTTGTATTTTCGTTTTTATTTCTTAGTGAAAATAGTAAAGTAATGGAAGAGGTTCAAAGGGCAGATAACTCAGTGAAGTCATTTCTAATCAGTGATTTCACTGCAGCGTCATTGATGATTTATTCCTTGCAAATTTCCAGCATGTGATTTTAATTAAAAACTGAAAACCAGCAGCAAGTTACAGAACGAAGCCTTTAATTAAAACGATATGGTATCTATCTATCTATCTATCTATCTATCTATCTATCTATCTATCTATCTATCTATCAGTCCAGTTGGCTGAGGCTGTAGAATAAGTCGACTGCAGCACTTTTGAGGAGTAAGAACCTCCTCCAACAAGTGCACTAAATATTTCACAAAAATTCTAAAGGTGAGAATTCAGTTCGGCTGCTCAGGGGAATGTGGAGAACCACTTCATTGCCATTACTCCCAAGTCCACTATGACCTGTTAGGGTTCCAATTATGGGTCAAATAGAATTGTTTAATCATTTACTATACTTGAAACTATTTAAACCATTTAACTATGAGCAAACATTACCCCGTCGGCTGGGGCTGTAAAATACGCCGACTGCCTCCCTGCAGAGCGGTAAGATCCCCACTACGAGTATCCTGTATATGACACTAAACAATATGATGGTGAGGTTCCAGTAATGTTGAAGCTTTGAGGAATGGGGAGTACTCATTCATTGCCATCGCTTCCAGGTCCACCCTGGATGGGAGTAGTAGCACCCGATAGGGTCCTATCTATGGGTCAAATAGAATTCAACTGCATATTTATGCTAAACTGAATTGCTTGAAATAGGGCCGTTTTGATATTTAAACTGCGTACTTATGTTAACCGAATGTCTTTTAACAGAATAAAACTTTACTATATATTAGAATCTTGCACTCTTATTTGTTGCAATATTTGTAACAATTATTCGCTCTTTTAAGCAATTGACACTTTTGAACGAGTATTTTCGAAAATCTTACTTCGAAAAATTTCACGGTTGAATTTAGCAGGGATTTATATAACACGTGAAATACATTGGCATAATTTATAGTTGGTAATAAAATTGATATATTCATATCATAAATAAATTTCCACTTATAAATTATTCTTATATCTACCTCAGTGTATCCATTTCTTTCAGAAACGAGCCGGATGTACTAGTTGATACTCAAGATGATGTTTTTTTAAATTCTTGATCATATGTATATATATATGAAAAACATCATTGTAGAAGATAGCAGTGATATTAATTAACCCATAGATGTGGAGAATTTATACTTTTCACAAGGATAGTTGTCTGAAAGTGAACGTAATGGAACGACTGGAGTTCAAACTTCCTTACTTCGAACTCGTAATCTAGCGTGTTAGCTATTAGGCCAGGCAAATTGCCTAATTTAATCAACGATCAAGAAATTGCATATTGGGAGTATGCGCATTCAAAATTTTCATCTTATGACGTGAAATCTTGAAAAAGCTCTTATTAACAAGGCGTATCAAAATAACACTTCAGATTTGATAGTTTCTAAGCAGTTCGACGAATAGAAAGGATAACTGAATTTGGAAAAAAAAAGTCTTCTTTTTAGAAGCTTATCCTTATGATAACACGATAAACATCGAATAGTCCCTTTTGCTTGAAACTTTTTCAGGTTTGAAGACATATAAGTTTCAAGAATCTTATCTGTCAGATTATTCTGGTTTTAGATATTTTTCCCGCTTAATAAGATTATCATATTTCTTAGGGAAGGTTTTGTTGATTTTACTCCTCTAAAAAAGCGAGATAGTTTCCGTGATTGTGAGTTTGCATATAACTCATGGCTTAGATAATTCAATGACCTGTAGTCGAAGTTTAGAATATTCTGCTGTGTGGTAAAGCCCCTCCAAAAATGGGAGTCCTGTGTATCAAACAACATCTTGTTTTGAGAATCCAATTCGGGACTGCTCAGTCGGCTTGGGCTGTAGAATACACCGACTGCATGTTCTGGATATGACACTGCACAATCTGATGATGAGGTTCCAGTATGTAGGAGCTTTGGGGAATGCGGAGTACCCCTTCATTGACATAGCTCCCAGGTCCTCTCTGGCTCAGAGTGGTAGCACCTGATAGGGTCCCATCTATGGATCAAATAGAAGTAAACTGTGTACTTTGCTAAACTGAATTGTCTGAAAAAAAACTATTTTTGACGTAGAAACTACACTTATGCTAAACTGAACTGTTTGAAATAGAACTTTCTGAACTTTTACTAAACTGAATTGCTTGAAATAGGACAGTTTTTGACATTGAAACTGTATACTTATGCCAAACTGAATTGTTTGAAGTAGAATTGTTCGGACATTTAACCGTTTTGAAAAACAAAAACTAAACTTTTTCTAATATTGTTTGAGATTTAATTCGGCGTTAAATGACACGAAAAGGGTTGATACGCCGTAAAACTAAACAACCAACCAACTAACCAACCAATTCGGGTGATCTGGCAGTATGGAGTACCCCTTCATTGGCATTGCTCCCGTGTTCATAGATTATAACGAGAAACCCTTAACTCGAAAGGACTTACGAACGAATTAAACCATCCCCATCTTAATCTGCAAACTCTTACATTCTTATATACATTTAGAAGCTGATTTTACAACTTAAAAAAGAGTTTAAAATTAGTTGGAAAGTGCTCCTGAGTAAAATCATTTCGAGGTTGCAGGTTAAATTCCAACTACAGGTAAGATAACGAAGAATACTTACTTTAGCTTATGACTTGTAACCAGTCATGGTTAATGTAATTAGAACACTCTACCCTCGTTGATCAAATAAAGGGTTCAGTTCGAGGCTCAGTGAAGACTTCTGAGTTCGACATGAAATAGCCGAATAAGGCCGAAGTACACATCGGCCGAAACGTTGTGAGTATAGCAATGAAGATAAAGACATTCGTCCGAATATTCTAAGTGATAAATAAGCTTCTCAGAATTGAAGAAATTTTTTTTTTCAATGTGCGATTTTTAGTTACACAAATACCAATTCTTTGTCCACGTGCATACTCATAATATATATATATGTATATACGGTGTCTCTTCTTGCTATATCTATCTCAGTTTGCCGAAATCTATCTAACCTTGTACATCTCTCTCTCTCTCTCTCTCTCTCTCTCTCTCTCTCTCTCTCTCTGTAAATCTTTCCTTATAACTCTCTTTCATATTTATAAGAGATAGATAGATTGATAGATAGGTAGGCAAGCTTAAATAGATAGATAGTTGCGTATATGCATATATACATGAGATGAATGGATAGATATAAGCAAGCTGAGAGAGATAGATTGATAGATAGATAGATAAGTGAGATGAAGATAGATAGATAGATAGATAGTAACATGGGCAAGCTGAGATAGATCTGGAGTACCTTTTAAGAATAACCAGTTTTAAAGACCTAACCTTTAGGCATAATATTCCATTAGGAGCAATTCTTAGCTTCAAAAGTTAATTTCATAAATAAATTGCTGATTTCGTGACCATGAATCGAGGATTGACCTATACACGAAGTCGACTTATACAAGAATATATCCAGTACTTGAAAAAAAAAATCACTGTAAGACAAGGAAAATATCTTGACTCCTCATTACTAATTCTATGAACTCATAGGAATAAAATAAGAGTAAAAGATTGTTCTTAAGTTTTTCTTTTAAATGATAAATTCAACTGTTTTTAAATCCAAGTTCTAGTTTCGAAATTTGTCTTTAACAAGGTCTTTCTCATTCAATGGATAACGACTATGAACTGTAATGAAATATCCATGAATTGTCCTGAAGATAAACGTTAAACAGGGGTAGCAAGTTTGATTGATAGTTTGATTTTAATAGTATATCAACTTGTTTGGGGATATTTTTCGCCAAGAGGTAAGAGAATTGCGTTAATCGTAGATTTATACTAAATTATTTTGCTGTTTTTCTTAAGAGATATAACACAAAATTATTTGATATCAAGTATTCGTATCTAATACAAATAATTTATACAAAATTTTATGTATCACGTATTCTTATCTAATGCTAATGAATACGACTGATATTAGATTTAATTGTTTGTGTTATAAAGCAATGCTTGAAACTATTTAACTAAGCAAAGAAATGAGCCCTGCCTCGTTTGAAAATGTTATCTATAAAAGACGCGCTTACAGATCATATATGTTTAGTATATATGTATAAAGAGGATAAGGCATTAAATAACCAAGAAGGTTTGACAGGCCATAAAACCAAACCAACTAGCTTTAAAAGTATCACTGTTTACAAAAGATTATTATTAGTTGCTTGAAACCATATAGTTGTGTGCAAACAAATGACTTTCATTTGAAATAAATAAATACTTGAAACTATATTCTTCTTCCGTTTAGCTTGGTTTCTTTGTTTAATGGCATGTCGATCTTCGTGGGTTATTTAAAGCCGAAGCTATTGCTGTAGAAGGACAGCCGTGATACTGCTCACTGCCCATAGCTAGGGAAATAAGGGTTAATACCTTTCACAAGTGTTTTAGTCCGAATGTTAATATAATAGCGCGACTGGAGTTCGAACTCGCTATCTATGATGTAAAAGTCTAGCACGTTCCCCTTCACGTTCATTATAAGTTCATAAGCATCTTTTTTGTGCTGCTGTCTCTTAAAAGTTGTTTTTATACGGTTCTATCAAATTCGAATAATTTTTGATAGGGCTTTGACAAGCACAACTACTCCGAGTCAGAGTCGACCTGAGAGTAATGGCAATCAAGAGATTCTCCAAACTTCCAAGGATCTCAAGAACTGGAGCCTTACTATTGGATGGAGTTTAGTACCATATTCACGACACCCCATATTTTTGGTAGAAGTAGAGATGTTATCTCTCTGTAGGATGGACAGATACAAAGGTTTCAGACATTTTCTAAACAAAGCAAACAAAAAAAAATATATATATAAAAAAGGGAGCGGAGTATGTTTAAAAAATCTTATTCCTAAGCTTTTAGTTAACATTAGTTTTTCGGAGAAAAAACAGAAAATACTTTAATAAAATCAGAAAAAGAAATTAAGTGAAAATAACGACAAAAAAATATTAGTTTGTTTTGATGACGTTCCTTCGTTTTTTGAAAGAGTTTTTTTTTTATTTGTAAGTTTTTTTTGCTTTTTGTTATTTTTTTTGTTGAGATAAACAAAATCAAATTTAAAGAAAAAGGCTGAAAAATAGATTTAAAAAATCCGTGTCCAAGTCATTTTTACTGAATCATTCCGATTTATTTATTTGTTGGTTTAGATAAACACACCCTTCATCCCACTCCTCACAGAATGTTCCTCCCACTTTTTTTTTTATCAATTCTGTTTGCTTTGTGTTTAATTTCACTTCTTATGCGTCTGCTAGATTAGCAAATAGTAGCATTTGGTTTACACAAAAGCGAGTTAATACCTTACACGTGATTGATAAAAAGCAAGTAGAGATTACCAAGAAAGAACTACTTTTCAACATGTATATTTCATATATACTTTAGCTTAGCATGTTCCTCGCGCGCGCGCACACACACACACACACACACACACATATATATATATATATATATATATGTGATATGTATGTGATATATATAATGGACACTAGTGGGAGGAGACCTCGTGGAATAAGGGCTTTTGTCTCGGACTGCAAGTAAATTCGATCTCCATTTAAGATATTAGGCAGACTTTTAGATTAATACACTCGGGATCCCCCAGCTAGGGGTTTAAGAGTACGTCTACTGTTCGTCTGCAAGATTAGTTTGGCATGAAATAACTTACGAAGGTTGATATGCCTTTAAAAAGAAGAAACCAAACCAAACGTAAACACAAGAAAATCTTAACTTTAAGTTAACATTAAACTGAAATAACGGAATTCTAGTGTCCATAATTCTATACGTTTCTGGATTTTGTTTATATATATATATATATATATATATATATATATATATATATATATATATATATATATATCATGTCGTGCTGCCTGCACAGATTTTCATGACCCTCTCTCACTACCTGTCTTCATCATCCGTCGTTCACAGTAGATCTTCCAGGCTACATCCTGTATCGGCACGGAACTGCTGTAACTAGGTTCTAGCTGGTCGTCCAACCTTTACTTGTCCATGTGAGGGGTTCCTCAGGGGAATATCGCTTATGAGTTCATCCTTACTTTTCCAGTACTTTCCCGAATGTTTGGTTCGTCTAACTTGGATAGTTTTCGTGATGGGTGATAGGTGGCCGAACAGTTGCTGTTTTCTGGGGTGTTGCCCCCAGGACTTATTCACTACATTCTTGTGTAATTGCCGTCAAGCTTTTTCTCCATAAGCTTAGTCAGCGTCCACGTGGTGCATAGCAGTATTGATACGACCGCTGCTTGGAAAAAACTGCGTTTTATTTCATCGTTCAGGTCTGACTTCCATATAACCGATAGTCAATTGATAGATGTCCATGCCTTTGCTAGTCGCGTGTTGGTCATTTTCGGTTGATGAGGTAGGTGAACTTATCCACTAGTTTCAGAGGACCACCATTTAGAGTGGAAATGTCACCTCTTTGTTTAAAGTACAAGTATTTTGTTTTGTCTACGTTGACATGGAGGCTTATGCCACCTGCTACTTGTTTCCGACTATGTAGCCAGGATTCGGCTTGGGCGGGTGTATTTGCCATAAGCGCTATGTCATTGGCGTAATCCGCGTCCGTAATATTTTGTGCGTGCTATCTTCTGCTTCTTTCCTTTGCCCGCATAAAGCCATTTTCTTTCATTAAATCTATAGACGTTCTAAGCTCGTAGTCTAGACAGATGATAAACACGTATAGGGCTAATGTGTTTCCTTGAACCACACCTGTTACAAAGTCGAAGTAGTCTGTGTCTTCATCCGGTGAACGGAATTGTACTTTGGTGTTTTTATATAGCATCATTAGTGCTGCATTGGTTTCTTTGAGGAAGCTGTAGCGAGAAATATTTGCCCCATCTTCCCTCTGTGTATGAAGTCAAATGCCTTGGAGAAGTCGACGAATTATAGTGTGGCCTCTAGGTTTTTTGCACGTACACCTTCTAGAATTCGACGGATCATAAAGAATTGTGAAGTCGTGGATCGATCCCTCCAAAATGCATTTTTCTACGTCTTTTCTCTATTTAAGGTTCTATGCGGTTGTATTGCAGAGCATTGTAGATTTTGGACGCTATGAATGTAAGGGGTATACCTTGGTAGTTCTTGGCTATTCCGAGGTCACCCTTCTTGGGGAAAGGGAGAATGCATCCTTTTGTCCATCTGTCTATTGTGTTCTGGTTATATACGGCGTTGGAGCATCGGAGCAGTATGTCATCAAATTTTCTTGTATTCCATACTTCTGGGGGTATTTCACAAAGCTCTGCAACTTTCCTATTTTTAATCTGTCGTAGAACTAAGTCAAATTCTTCTTGCGTAAACTGTCCTAGTTTGATGTCCAGCTGATTACTAATAAATTTTTGTCATAGGTTCATCCGTAACTTTCGGAGGTTTTCCAAGTAAATTTTCGAAATATTGTTTCCATAGGTGTATTCGTTCTTCTTGGCTGGTAGCTTTCAGTTTGGCTTTCGCAGTACTCTTCCTTCTACTCACTTTGTTTACTGTTTGCCATGTTATCCTACATTGTCTATCTTCAACTGAGTTTCTAATCTTATTGATCTCATTTTGGGTGTATTCTGTTTGTTCTTTTTGATAGTTCATTTTGTGCCTTCTTAAGTTTTTGAGCGTTGATATTGCTTGAGTTCCTCCTATGGCATAGAGATGCAGTTTTACGTCTACACACTTTTTTCTAACTGCTAATATCTCCCATGAGACTCTAAGTTTAGTTCTTTGTTTAATTGGTATGCATTCTGCTTCCGCTTGTATGTGGGCATTGACGAAGATCTCATATTTGTCATTCGGAGTATGTGTTCCTGATATCCCTTTAAGTGCATCAAATTTGTTTTTTAGTGATAACGTATATCTATCGCTAATATCTCTTTTGTTAAGCAGGGACGAGTCATAGAGTACGGTTGTGGTTGTTCGGGCCGCATTCCTTCGTAGACTCAGTCGTATTTTTGCATGACAATCCAGTGATCGGAGGACACTCCCTCACAAGAGGAATATGCCTTCCAATTCAATGCGCTATTATTCCATTTTTTATCTATGAGAACGTAGTCTATCTGTGCGTTTGCGATATTTGCGTAGGTGTTGGTCCATAGTTTTCCCTTTCTTTTCTGAAATTTAGTATTAAGTCATGTCCATTTATTTTCTAGTGTGAAATCTGTTAGATGTTCCCCATTTCTCTTTAATGAGTTGTGTAAGCTGAATTTGTTTACGTTTTTACCTATTTGAGCATTCATGTCTCCACCGATGATGAGAATGTTATGTTTTGGGATGCTACGAACAAGGGAGGATAGCTCGCTATAGAAGGCGACGAGGTCCGTTGTATCACTAACATTGGTAGGCCTGTAACAGAAGATGTCGTTGTGCTGGGGTAGCCACTAAACGTAGCTACCATCATCCTCGGTTGAATTTTCTCGGTGCTATTTAGTGATTTTAGGGCCCGTGAAACGATAAGCATACCTACACCCCAAATCGTGGCGTTAACAGAGTTTTTCAAGGCAGATGCCGAGAAAAACGTCCATCCATTGCCAGTATCGTGGTATTTTATATTTTCGCTCTAAAGGTATCTGTGTTCTTGTACGCACATTATAAGTCTATGTTATGATCTATCGCAGAAGCCGTCAGCTACGGAAGTTGACCAATTATTTTTTAAGTTCCAACGTTGAATATCACTATATATATATATATATATATATATAATGTTTAGTAATAGATAAGGGCATGATAATAATGGAGGTGCCCGTGGTGTAATGGTTATCGTCGTTGGAAATGGACACGGCGACACGAGTTCAAATCCTGGAGACATTTCACATTGCACTAATTATCTTGGGAAAGGTATGAATCCAATTATCCTCCCTCCAGCTATGGGTAAATAGTAGGACAGACTAGGTACCCCAGTCTTGATGAGGCAACTAGTTTAGGAGAAGGAAAACTCTGAATTCAAACCTGTTAAACTCTGTTTAAAAATTGACCTTGTGTCATACCCTGCCCGAGCGGGGGGGTGTAAATATGGATAATACATGATAATATCCGTTTTGATTGCAATCTACTTGAAATAAGGAAGTCCTGGTATCTTTGGTTTAAAAGTGTTATGTAAGAAGAATGTGACAATACCGACTCGATTGGTCGAACACTGATCTCCAGCCAACAAATACAACAATTGAAATAGGTTGTGTGACTGGGGTCACGTGATTAGAAATGCTAAATATATAAATCAGTCAGAAAGAAGCCTGAAGAGGTGTATGAAGTGTTACTCAACGAAGCTGTGAAATCGAACGCGACTGCGCGTGAAGAAGAAGTGCAAAGGTTCCCCAATCGGTACATCGCATCTGTCAAGACCCCGGACGGGCGTCTGCTGCGATCGGGTCGTGAGATACGTGACGCCTTTCGGGCGCACTTTCGGGATCGCTTTGCCCGCTGCACTGATCTCCCGCTCCGGGAGTTTCATAGCTATCTCGCCGACTTCCCCCGTCTTGGGGCGGCTGAAGCGGCTAGCTGCGAGGGTGTGGTTACTGAATGCGAAGTCCGTGACGCGTTGAAGCAGGTCGGCCTGAACAAGTCGCCGGGACTAGATGGTTTGCCCTACGAAGTGTACTTGAGGATGTCGCACATGTTTGTGCCTATTCTGACGGATAAGTTCAACCATTGGTTCGCCCAGGGAGCCATCCCCGGTAGCGTTACCAAGGGCGTGATCAAATCGCTGAAGAAAGGTGGCAGGCATGTTTGGGAGGGTTTAGATGATTATAGGCCCATAACTCTGCTTAACACAGAGTTAACACATAACTCTGCTTAACACAGAGTTAAAGATTTTGGCCCGGGTCTTAGCGAATCGTTTACAGCTTGTCATTAGCGATCTGATCGGCCCCGAACAGACCTTTGCTGTGAAGGGAAGATCGATCCAGGACAACCTGCACTTGATTCGCGAGGTCCTAGAGGGGATAAAAGACGACACCGAGTCCGCGCTGATCAGTTTAGATCAGCC
Organism: Sepioteuthis lessoniana; assembly: GCA_963585895.1. Taxonomy (NCBI): domain Eukaryota; kingdom Metazoa; phylum Mollusca; class Cephalopoda; order Myopsida; family Loliginidae; genus Sepioteuthis; species Sepioteuthis lessoniana. Next base: position 72,153 of record CAUZXS010002162.1, read on the forward strand.
CAAGGCCTTCGATAGGGTTGACCATCGGTTCTTGGCGTCTGTTTTGGAGAATTCCGGATTCAAACCGGAGTTCCGCAGATGGATTAGTATGATGTACCACAACCCTCAGGCAGTGGTGCAGGTGAACGGAAGGCGTTCGGGGGTGATCGCGGTGCAAGGCCGATGGTCCGTAGGCAGGTCTGTATCCAACGTACACGCAACGGGGGTCTGGGTATGCCAGATCTGGAGAGCCATTGGCTTGCTGAAAGACTTGCATATCTGGGCCGTATCTTGACGGGGGACTCAGTGTGGAGACGAAAGGCGAGTCGGACTTTTCCTCGCCTCAACTCAGACCCAAAGGCTGAAGGTCGACGTAGGCCTTTGGGCGAAGCACTGTTTGTCCGCGAGTGCCGAAAGGCCCTTCGTAACCTTCTTGGGTCCAGTGACCTTTCATGGCCCCGGAAGGAGCTGTATCGGGAATTAGTGGTGGGTTCCGCTTCTGATCCTCTCAGCGAGCGGCGCGGCTGGACGGCGGACGAGATCCGCTCTCACTGGAATTGGGCGCCAGGATCGAGCTTCTTGAATAACTCCGAGTTCTCGCTCACCTGGCGACTTGTTCGGAATGCGTTATCCCTTCGCGGCTTGAACTTCAAGGCGGGCCTGGCAGACATGCCTGATTGCCCTCGCTGCAGCAGTGGCTTGGAAGAAACGGCTGAGCACGCCTTCTACTACTGCGAGCGAGTCCGCCCGTTTTGGGATCACGTCGGGGAGTGGACGGCTCGCATCGAACCCAAACAGCTCGTGCTGCTCGACGTTGGTTACGTCGTAGACAACGTTCTTCCTCCGTTTCATGGTGAGAAGCGTGAGGTGTTTCTCGCGATCCTAGCTGTAGCTCGAATGGTGATTTGGACGACGCGAAACAAGGGATTGTATGACGATGCAAGCTTTTCTCATCGTGATCTGGTTTTGTATTTTCGGCATCAGCTGAGGGTCAAAATCAGATGCGATAGAAAACGCTTGGATCGCATAACATTCAACAAAAGGTGGGTTACTGCAGCGAGCCTGGTCGTACGAAAGGGGGCAATGTTGGAGTCATCCTTCCCTCCTCTGCCGGTCCATGGCGTCTATGGTACGGGTCCTTAGGGACCCCACCCTTGGTAAGTAGGATTTCTTTTTTCCCTTGTAACCTAGTTAGCAGTATGTTGTGAGTCATTGTCCCCGTCATTTAGTCGCTAGCACTCAAGATCTTCCCCACCCCCATTATTTTTGTACCCCAACCTGTATCCCAGTCCGCTTTTTGAAGATCTTGAACATTCATATGTAAAAAATCATAATACCCGCTTCTATCGACCCATGCCGAGCCCGACCCTTTATTTCTTTTATCCCTGTAGAGTAGGATTCCCGCCCCACCTAGGGTAGGTCCGGCTTGTTTCCGGTATTTTCGACCCGGAAAACAGTCGGCCTCCAATTTTATAGACGGGGGGATGGGAGGGAAACCAAACGGGGGATTTTTTCCTTGTTTTCGTGTATATATGTTTTTCGGGTTTTTTTTCTCCCATTCCCATCATATCCATTGTAAAAAATCATACATTGTAAATAAAATCATGCATCACTTTCGGGTTTTAAGTAGGACTTTTTCATAGAGCAAATGTGGTATTTTGGTGGTTGCTGCGTGCATGGAGATGGACGAGTGATTATATATTGTATTGTTGAATGGGTCGGCGAATGTGGCTAGCTAGGTTCCCCATAGAAAATATAGTTAAAGCATGACCGCTCCCTCCCCCTCCCCCAAAACCACAAGGCCCCGTGCCTTCTTGTATTTACTACAAGAAATAAAAGGTGTATGAAGTGTTGCATGGTGTATTTGTTGACCGCCCCACCTTACGGGCAAGTATGGCACAAGGTCTTTTTTAGGTCGGACCGGGCGCATGAAGTGTTGCATGGTAAAGTAACATTGTTCGATAGTATTCAGCATGGAACGAGAGTAAAGATAATAAAGTGTTGGCCAAAGCCACTCCTTGAACACGGAATATCATTAAAAAAAAGGAAGTTGAATTTTTATCAACAAAATCATCATCATCATGTCGCGCTGGTAGCACGGATATCCCTGACCCTCTCTCGCCACTCCTCCCTATCGTTCATCGCCCTAGGTAGGTCTTCAGGACAACATCCCGTATCCTCACATTGCTGCTGAATGTATGTTTGTGCTGGTCGTCCTGCTTTTGCACGGTCATGTGTGGGGGTCCATTAGAGTACATCTCTTATGAGTTTGTCCCTGCTTCTCCAGCAGTGTCCTGCATGTCTGGTTCGTCTAACTTGAATAGTTTTCGTGATAGGGGGCAGGTGGCCGTACAGTTGGTGTCTTGTGGGGTGTTGCCGCCAGGAAGTACATATTATTTAATTTTACTTATTTGTTGCAAAAGTGTTGCAATTGTATTTTCTGGTCAAATAGTTTTAATGCTATAACGTTTGGCTATTAATCATATCTAAAATGAAAATAACATGGACATCTTACCTTATCAGGTGTATTTATGAAACTTATATGAAAATATGTTGAAATTCTCTAGATTGAATTTATTCCACGATATCGCCAATGGCTTCAGCTACAGCCACCAGGGCACCTCTTGTAGAGTAATGGTTTGCGAGCTTGACAAACAAACCTGCAAGGGTGAGGTCGAGTCTCATTGGGTACCCCATTCATTCGGCCTTGCGCCACATCTGAGCAAAAAGCTTTGTAAATTACCATGACCATCAGATGACTTTGGAATCTCCTACAAGCTTTTTACCCGGTCTCCTTGTTCAAATTGGCAAATACTGCCGTTATCCTGGCTTTCAGTCACGTGATATAAGCGCTGTAAAATCGTATGTATGCAAATAGGGTAAAATCTTTTGACGCACCCAAGGAATTCTCTTTAAAAACTTTGATGGATGTTTTGCTAGTTGGTTATTTTATGGCAAATAAACCCTTGTGGGTAATCTAATGCATATACACCCTGTTTATATATATATATATATATATATATATATATATATATATAACTTGTAAACGAATAGTTTGTAGGTAACATTATTTTTAAAGGAGCCAGAGTTCATTTGCTTACACATAGTTAAAAGGTTTCGTTTATTGCTATCTAACATTAATAGCTCTTTTAACATAATCGAGTGGTTTCAAGCATTGCTAACTAATACTAATAATTCAATTTAATATCAATCGTTTCTTTGCACGTGACTAGAAATGCTAAATATATAAATCAGGTTAATATAAATTAAAAGGTTTCAAGTAAAGTAATTGATTAAGCAGTCAGACTTATAGATAGGGCCTTAACCAGTATAACCACTCCTGGTCAGAGTGGATGTGAGAGAAATGGCAATGAAAGGGTACTCTACATTTCTCAGAGCTCCAAGACTGCAGCTTCACCTTTAGACTATTTAATGTAATTCCCAGGATACTCGTTGGTATGTGTATGGATCTTACCCATTTGAAGAGTTGCAGTCGGCGTAAATTTGAAACTAAATATATTCTAAAAATAAATACATGCTCATTTCAGGATTAAATAAATAATTTAACATTCTTAACGAATATTCTTTTCATCAAAATACCGATTGCTCAGTCAGCTGGGGCTGTAGAATACACCAACTGCACCTCTGCGGAAGGGTAAGACTCCTACCCAATGAGTGTCCAGGATTATGACACTAAACAATCCGATGGTGAGGTTCCAGTGATGCTGGAGCTTTGGGCAATATGAAGTAACCCTTTATTGCCCTCACTCCTTGGTCCACTCTGGTCGAGGGTGGTAGCACTTGATAGGGTCCTACCTATGGGTCAAATAGAACTAAACCGTGGTTTCGAGAGTTTACTGTTTTTGCATTTAAACTGCGTACTTATGCTAAACTAAATTATTTAAAATAGAACCGTTTTGATGCAACTGTGTAAACAAAATCTCAACTTATACTAAACTAAATTGATTGAAACTGTTTGACTAAATTGAATAGCTTGAAGTAGAAATGTTGTTGACAAACTGTACTCATGTTAAATTGAATTGTTTGAAATAGAACTGATTATTTATATAAAAATGGATTTGGCATTAAATAAGCTACAAAAGTTGATATGCCATAAAATCCAAACAACCAACCAAACAACCAATCAAAATACTGAATAAACCACCTTGGCTTTTTTTCAAGGTTTGTTTAGTTAGATATAGACAAGATGATTAAAAAAATTTCTGTTCACACCTCATTCCAAATTAGTTATGGGTGTCACGATTTTTATTTCACCTTCAAACGTCAATTCAAATTTAAAGTTTTATATCTAAAAGTTTAATGGTTGTTTTTTCCTCATTGCATATCAACCTTCGTGTTTTTTTTTTAGATTCAAAAGCCATCCTTGTAGAAGAACAAAAGTTGTTTAACTCATAATTATGAGGATAATGGGTTTCACACCTTTCCCCAAAGTTTGGTTGGTTGTGTTTTATGGCATATCAACCCTTGCAAGTTATTTAATGTCAAATCCTGATACATGATTCGTAAAAGGTAAAAGGTTTGTCGGTGACATTTTCAAACTAGTCATAGCTCATTTGTTTGCACATAGTTTAATGGTTTCAAGTATTGCTATTTATTGCTCGCACACAGTTAAATGATTTCAAGTATTGCAAATATTAATAGTTCTGTAAGGACAGAGTTAAATAGTTTCAATTATTTTTATCATACACTAATAGTTCTATTTGCACGCAGTTGAATGGTTATAAGCATTGCTATCTAATACTTATGATTTAATTTAATATTAATCATTTGTTTGCACAAAGTTTTATGGTTTCTAGTATAGTAAATGATAAAACAGTTCTATTTAACCGATAGATGAGAGACCCTAACAGGTAGTAACATTCCGCTTTCCCAAAAGGTCTTAGAAGGAAAGTGAACGTAAGTGCGCGTCTGTAGTTCAAATTCGCTTACTATGACGCCACAGTCAAGTAAGGCTTGCCAAAAACATCAGTTGGAACACCACCTCTTTTACAGTTTATTGCAATGAAGAACATACGACTGTATGAAAATGAGGAACGAATTTTTGTGTATGTAGTTTATTTTGTGCTTCTATATAAACTGACCAACAATACAAATATATACAATATATACAAAGATATCACCGATTAAAGTTCTGCATAGGGGTAAGACCTGCTTCCAACGAGTGTCCTGGATACAATATTAAACAATCTAATGGTGAAGATCAAGTCCTGGAGGTTTGAGCATTTTAGAGAAGCCCTTAATTGCCATTGCAGTCAGATCTAATCTGATCCGGAGTGGCAGTTTTAGTTTGGTCTGGTGTGGTTTGGTTTTATGGCATATCAAACATTGTAGGTTATTTAATGCCAAATCCATTTTTATACATATAAACATTTCATTTTCAAACAATTCAGTTTAGCATAAGTACACAGTATCAATGTCAAAAACATTTCTATTTCAAGCTATTCGGTTTAGTCTAACGGTTCAATTTCTAACAATTCAGTTTAGTATAAGTATAGTTTTTGTTTACACGCAGTTAAATGTCAAAACAGTTCTATTTTAACAATTCATTTCAGCATAAATACCGTTTCAATGTAAAAACAGTTCAATTTCAAGCAATTTGGTTTAGCATACCAAAATAGTTCCATTTAAAACAATTCAGTTTAGCATAAGTATGTAGGTTAAGTGTCGAAATAGCTCTATTTCAAGAAAATCAGTTTAGCATAAGCATATAGTTAAGTTCTATTTGACCCATAGATAAGATCCTATCTTACCTCTCTACATAGAATCTGTCGGTGTATTCTATAGTCCCAGCCGACAGAGTAAGGGTTGGGTTGGGTTGGGTTTTATGTCATATCAACCATTGTAGGCTATTAAATGCCAACTCCATTTTTATGTAAATAATCTGATCTATTTAAAACAATTCAGTTTAGCATAACTACACAGTTTAATTGTCAAAAACGTTTCCATTTCAAACTATTCAAGCAGTTATATGTAACAATTCAGTTCAGTGTAAATACAGTTTTAATGTCAAAAACAGTTCCATTTCAAATAGTTCAGTTAAGCATAAGCACGCAGTTTAAATGTAAGTACGGTTTAATTGTGAAAAACATTTCTATTTTAAGCTATTCAGTTTAGTCAAACAACTCTTTTTAGCATAAGTATGCTGTTAGTTCTATTTAACACATAGATAGGGCCCTATCAGGTGCTACCACTCCGGGCCAGAGTGGACCTGGGAGCAATGGCAATGAAGGGGTACTCCGCATTCCCCAAAGCTTCAGCATTGCTGGATCCTCACCATCAGATTGTTTAGTGTCATATCCAGGACACTCGTTTTTTTTGGGGGGGGTCTTACCCCTCTGCAGAGAAGCAATCGGTGTATTCTACAGCCCCAGCCGACTGGGCAAGACAGAGTAAGGAGTGTTAGTACCTGATAGGGTCCCAACTATGGGCCAAATGCAACTGTTTAATCATTTACTTTACTTGGAACCATTTAACTGTGTGCAAACAAACAATTGATATTAAACTGAATCACCAGAATTAGATAGCATGCTTTAAACTACTTAACTGTGGGAAATAGAACAATTAGCGTTAGATAGCAATACATGAAATCATTCAACTATGTGCAAATAGAACTATTTATGTTAGATAGAAATACTCGAAACCATTTAACTGTGTGCAAACAAAAACATTGGATCGTTTTAAAAATAATGTTACCTACAAACTATTCACTTAAGAATCATAATATATGAATGAACAGGATTTGATTTTAAATAATCATCAAAGGTTTAAATACTATTAAACCAAATGACCTAACCTCACCTAAAGCGATATTTACACACACACACACACACACACACACACACACACACACACACACACACACATACGATGTGCATTCAATAAGGTTCCAGAATTTTTTTTGTACTGGCATTTAAATTTGTCGTAGACTCTTGAAAATTCAGTATATTATTGCTATACATCTTATGAGATGATTGACCAATTTTTAGGATTTCAGCTTCAAATCAACAGCTACAGCAGGAATTCGAATACACCCTACTAAAACCTGATTGTCACTGCAGGTGAATTTCAAAAATGTAATCTGACACTTTAGAAGAACGATATGCAATAAAATTCTGTTTTAAACATTGAAAAAATGCCATAGAAACGTATGGAATGCTTTAGACTGCTTTTGGAGCATCTTGCATGAATCGAGCATCAGTTTTTGAGTGACATAAGAAATTCAAGGAAGGCAGGGAGTCTGTGAGGGATGATGAGAGGTGTGGGAGTAGTAAGGACGTCAATACACCACAGTTGACTGGCCAAAGGGTTAGGGTTACTATGTTGAGGTTTTTAGGGAGTTCAGGAAGAGATTCCTTGGGTAGAGGCCAGCACTCTTCAAATCAGGTCCAAGACGACAATGCACCAGTCCACAACTGCATCCTTGTCATAGACTATTTGACCAAGATGGGCATCAAGACAGTTCCTCAGCTTCCTTATTGTCCAGACCTTGCTCCCTGTGACTTTTGTTTAATCCCTAAGCTCAGAGGCTGTCGTTATGAGACAATTGAGGAGATGAAAGAGGCTGTGACGAAGGTCATTGTCATGCTTACACAAGAAGACTTCCATGGGGCATTCGAGAAGTCGTTGGAACGGTACAACAAGTGCATTGCATCCGGAGGAGATTACTTCGATGGGGACTAGAGTTTCATGTGTGTACTATCAATAAAAGTGCCCATACGAAAAAAGTCTGGAGACTTATTTAATGATCCTCGTATATATATATATATATATATATATATATATATATATATATAAGTTGGACAATCGTAGTCCTGGGTTGCTGAGTCACATAGAGCTAGGGAATACACT
>CAUZXS010002162.1:85000-117502 GCA_963585895.1 Sepioteuthis lessoniana
TTGTGTTAACATCTGACATGATATCTTGGGAGTATATAACTTTAATCAACTTTCTGCAACCCGATACATTTATTCATATTTTTGTTTGCAATTTATCTGTTTCAGGTCGTTCAGCTCTGAGCATTAAGCCCCGAATAAACCTGAGTTTTTTTTCTCAGTTTGTGGAAAATTCCATCACATTTTTAGGCAAGTGTATAGAGATAGCAGCATGTCACGCACGTGTGTTTTTAAAGGACCCCAGAGGTTCAATGAGGAGAGGGAGGAGGTAAAATGTAATTCAAGAAGTTTGAGACATTCAACAAACAAGGCTGATGTTAACGTCGAGCGGGTGGTGTGTTGCGATCACTGGTTCGAATGACCGCGAGTTTGCTGGACTTGAAAAAGGACAGTCTTTGGAAGATTAACATCAAAGGTTTGGACATGTCTGAAAAGTAACGGGACTGGGCGTGCTGAACTTCCGGTAGTTTGTAGCCGAGAAGAACATCGTTTTACCGTAATATTCGTCTTATTCTTCTGATCTGGCTCAGGGAGACTTTTTTCTATCCAAGTTGATGGGGAATCCGTTTATAAGGCGTGGCGGCCATCAAGAGTTCTGTAACGACGGAGCTACAGGGCTTCCTAGAAGAATCCTTTCAGCAAGGCAGAGAAGTGAACAGAGAAAGATGGAAAAGTGCCTAGAACCCGAGGAGGGATTACTTTGAAGGGGAAACTATGTAGTTTGGAATTGAAAGAAATTGTTTGTGAGACCAGTCCCGTTACATTTCAGACACACATCACACACACACACACACACACACACACACACACACACACACACACACACATATATATATATATATAATATTTTTCAATCCAGTGAATATGGAATAGGGAATAATTCCAAAAAAGGACAAATAAAATATTCAAGAATAGAAAATTAAATTTAGACATTCCTGGTAAAAAGCTCAATGTAAATAAAATACACAGAGCAAATAATTCCCCCCGCCCCACCAAAAGACAATGTCAACCACTGACTATTTCGTTATATCTCAACTCTTCAGTGTGGGCGCTTCAAGCTGGGTTCGAAACCCACCTAATTAAACGTTAGACAGATGACTAACCCCTTTCGGTGCCATTTCGGTGACCTACGTCAGCTCGGAAATTTTAAAGATTTTGTATCAACTTTCGTTTGTTTTCATTTTGCGCATTTGGATATCGGAGTGCTCAATTCGTTAGAAGGGCTTTGTATTTTGCGAGTGGCAGCCGTTAATTTCGTCGTCAGAGTGCTCCAGTGTGGCTAGACACGTAGGACGCTCGAAGCCGGGATCGAAACACGTCCAATTTCACGTTAGACTAAGTTTCAGACCTCTCGGCCACCAAGCGGACCACGTTGGCTAAGGGAATTTTTAAGGTATTTATTTAGCAACAGCAGCAGCAGCAGCCGTTTGTTTACATTTTTTATACCCTATCGGCTACCAGAGAGCTCAATTCTTTCGAAGAACTTTATATATATATGTGTGTGTGTGTGTGTGCGTAAATATATATATACGTGTGTGTGAGAGTGTGTGTGTTTATGAAAAGAGCTTGATCATCTACGTAGCCAGCATCTGTCATAGTTTCTGCGGGATATCATCTGCTTCTTGTCTTTTTGAATGTCAAGCCATTTTCTTTTGTTAGATCTGTTGATGTTCGTAGTACGTAATCTAGGCCTTTTAAAGCGTTTTAAGCTAGAAGGAGGAATTTCCACTTTAAGTGGTAAGCCTCCGAAATTAGTTGACTAGTCCTCGTACCCAGTCAGCAATATCTCATTTACCGAAAGCGATGTCAACGGATGCATAGAGATGGTATGGACTACTATTGACAAGTTATCGATCATATAGATATCTGATTCCTCTGATAAAATAAAATGTGATTTCTTTCAAGCTGTGGCTGTGTCAGTACTACTGTATGTATACACTCTTTGGACGTTTACGAAACGCATGGAAGAAAGCTAGATGGGAACTACACAAGAATGTTGTGTGTAGTCTTGATCAAATCCTGGAAGCAGCATCCCATGAAATAACAACGGTACAGCCACTTACCACCCATTTCAAAAACTATCTAAGTAAGACAAACATATGCTGGGCATTGCTGGGGAAGTAAGAATGAATTTATAAACTTTTTTCTACACATGCACCATCCATGTATATATATATATATATATATATATATATAGGCCCCCCTCAATAAAAAAAATGCACACACACACACACACACACACACACACAAATATATATATATATATATATATATATATATATATACATACATATATATATATATATATATATATATATATATATATATATATACTTTAAGAAAAACAACGAAACCGGTCACATAGGATTATAAATTTATTTCAATCCTGTTACGCATTTTTGAAATTTCCAAAAACACGAAAAAAGTAACAGGACTTAATTTTAAATATTCATGCTTGAATACCTTCTTGTCCTGATGGAATTACTCCCAACTGGTTTAACTGGACCAATATATATATATATATATATATATATATATATATATATATATATATATATATATATATATATATATATATATATATATATATAATAAATCAAATACATGAGAAAAGTTTGCAAGAAATGTACGAGACGCTACTACAGTAGAAAAATATATAATTATGAAAACGAGAAGTCCCTTTTTTGTGGTGCGCTCAATCATCAGACAGAAATGTGAGAAAATTATTTCTTCTATCTATCTATCTATCTATCTATCAGGATATATTAATCTATTTAGATCAATCTGTCAATCTTTGATTTTTACTCATGTTATTTATGTTTCGATTCAAGAGCAACTTCCTTGTCTTAATAACAGCAATGGCTGAAGAAAGTAAATACTTGGCTATTCTACCAATTGTCAACCGATTTCACCTTAGCGGCAGATGTCTTTGATCTTTCGTCCTTTGCATTTCTTGTTTTTAGATGCTTTCACCATTTCCTCTAATTTCCTGTGCATCAGTCTTGTGATTGTGGAGAAATGCGTTGCTGCCAATAGTCGATTACCAAGTATTTCACTCTATCTATCTATCTATCTATCTATCTATCTATCTATCTATCTACAAAGATCTTCCTCCTCTATTTTAGTATAATCAAAACTGTTCGTATCGATCTTTCTCGGTGTACTGAAATCTATCTATCTATCTATCTATCTATCTATCTATCTATCTATCAACATTTCCCTCCTCTATTTTAGTATTATCAAAATTGTTCATATCTATCAGTTTTTCGCAGTGTACTGAAATCGCTTTACTATCTATCTATCTATCTATCTATCTATCTATCTATCTATCTATCTATGTCTGTTCCGGTCTATAAATCTATCTATTATGGGGTATGCAATATTTTCCTGGAAAACATGTCTTCCTGGTTGATGAGGTTATCATTTTATTGAAACCCGATCAAGGCAAGAGAGGGAGAAAGAAGTCTTTTCTTCTTGCTTGCGATGAAATGACATGTAAAAATAAACGAGACTATCATACATCTTTTGATAAACAAATACATTTTGTTTTGGCCTGAAAAAAGTATTGAAATTCGTTTTTTTTCCATAGAATGTCCGCGTGATTGCTTAATGGATTTAATATATCTATGTTTACTAGTAAGTTGATTGCCGTTTTAAACGACCTGGTTTCTTTCCAGCATCTGATTGGTCATTGTTTGGATCTCAAGTTTTTTTCTTTATTTATATATGTAAATAAGCTTGAATTAATCTACAAAAGAAGCTAGGGGATCTTTTATTTTTGTCAATGATAAGTATATATATTTTTTCACATTTCTATGAGTATGGAAGCGATTGTGGTGTAATAGTTCTCATCGTAGGAAGTGTTTTAGTTTGGTTTGGTTTGGTTTGGTTAGGTTTTATGGCATATCAACCATTGTTGTTTATATAATGTTAAATCCTGTTCATACATATATATCAAATATATTATTTGTAAACACATTTTGTAGATACATACAGTCAAATGTAAAAACAGTTCTATTTCTAACAATTGAATTTAGCCTAAGTCAACAAAGTTAAATGTTTCCAAGTATTGCTAAATATAACTAACAAGTCAATGAACCATCAGTCATTTGTTTACACACAGTTAAATTAACAAGCAGTTCTATTTCTAACAATTCAATTTATCATCAGTCATTTGTTTCCACTCAGTTTAAATGTCAAACAGTTCTATTTGACCCCTAGAAAGGATCCTGTCAGGTGCTACCACTCAAGGCCAGAGCAATGGCAATGAAGGGGTACTCCGCATTCTCCAAAGATCCAGCATTACTGATATTTCACCATCAGATTTTTTAATGTCATATCTAGGACATTCGTTGGTGGAAGTGGAGTCTTACCCCACTGCAGAGATGCAGTCGGCGTATTCTACAGCTCCAGCCGACTGGGTCGTAAGAAAGTGAATTCGGCAACCCGATTTCAAAACCTGAAGGAGACTGTTTGCATTTCACATACAGCTTATACCCCAGGGAAAGGCATGCATCCAACTATTGGTCCCCAGCTTTAGGGTGAATAGTAGGACAGACTGAACTATTTAACCTTGCGTGGCAACCGGCCTAGGAGACGGAACACTGAATTCAAACCAGCTGCAGACCTGGAGAGAGATGGGCTTCCCCAGTCAATTCCTGCTCAAGATGCACTACAAGAGTTGCTCCCAAAAACCAAATTACGGAACCAGTAAGAGATGTACAAAGATAGGTTCGGAATTTCGTGTTTATTATTCAAGATAATCTATCTATCTATTTCGTTTGAAGTCTCATGGTCGATGAGATAAACGATAAAAAAAAGCCAACAACACAAAAACAGAAAAACATAATAAACAAGACCCCCCCCCCAAAAAAACAAATAATCCTTCCCCCATAAAATGCCCCTCTACCCTGGGTATCACACTAAACTGCATCCAATCGCGAGATTCCAGTTCTAGAGCTATGGGGAGTGTTGAGTCACCCCTTCATTGCCATAACTCCCAGGTTCAGCCTGATTTAGAATGATAGTAAGTTTTATGGTTCCATCTATTGGTCAAATAGATTACATTGAAATTATTAGTGTTTGACATATACTTAAAACCATATAACCGTGACAATTATTTGCGTTAAGAATAGTTACTTGAAGTCATAATACTTTGCAAATGATTATTATCATTAGTAATTTGAAAGCGTCAAATTGCTTGCAAAAAGTAACCAAAAACTGACTTCGGTGTTAAATAACCCAATACGGGTTGACATACAGTAAAATCTTCCAATCACCTATATAACCTCCTTCCTGGTCAATTCACTTCGCAGAACATTTTTCTATAGATCACGAATATATCACTTATCACTAAAATCTACACCAGTGAAACTCAGTAAGCAGATATATGATAATATCATCCTTTATTCCTGAAAATAAAAAATACATTCTTTAATACAAGAAGATAATAGATATTCTAAGCATAATATGTGAAGAAGAGATTTGAGATATAAAAAGTTTTCTGAAACATTGTCAGATCTTATTACAGAGGATTTGCTAAAAGATATGAAATGACAAATTCATATTATATAGCAATACTTGAAACCATTTAATTGAGTGCAAATAAAATGAGCTCAGACGCGTTTAGAAATGTCATCAACAAATTGTATTTAAAAATCATATATATATATAATGTTTAAGTATAAAGAGGAATCGACATTGAATCACCCATAATAGTTGATATGCGATAAAACCAAACCAAACCTAACCAAACCAAAAAAAATAGTTATTTACCTGATTTATTGCTGGATTGATTTGATTTGATTTCTTTGGTTGACGAGATATGAACCTCTATGGGTTATTTAATGCCAAAGCCACCCTTGTATTAGTCGCGGTAAGATTTAACCCATAGCTTGACAAAAGATGAGGGCATTCATTCCCCAGGGTATTAGTCCAAAAATGAATGCAAAAGCGCGACTAGAGTTCGAGCTTGCTTATGATAATGTCACTATATATATATATATATATATATATATAGTATCTCTCATGAATTTTTAAAAATAGAAAATGAATTTTCTTTTAAATTAAATGTAATTGGGGTTTATTATTTATAGTGGAGCGTTCAGTATTCAAAACTGATATGCAGTTTTATTTTTAGTTAGAGTGATAAGTGATGTCTCTTCTGTCATAATTTAAATAATATAGAAATAGGTTATGATCAGTGGTGTCGATTGAAAAATATCTTGGGTTAATCAAATAATCCTGTCAGGATCTTGCTTATGAAATTAAAGATGATTAACTGTATTTAAAGAGAGTGAATCAAATGCAATCGCTTCACCGAAACGTCAAGTCTCGAAAGATACGTTGCTTATTGTCTCATTTTTTTTCTTTCATTAAATCAACCGCTGCTGATTCGGAACTCTGTCCTACTTCTGACGAAAGTCTTTTCGAGTTATGTTAGATTACACTTGAATCAAATGTATCCCATTGCCAGAGAAATATCAACTGATTTTTTTTGAGCATTAGTGTTTACAACTAACCTCCATTCAAAACCAAATTTAATGAATCTGAAAAATAAATAGTTTATAACTTTGAATAACAGTAATTCCTATTTACATCATAAGATAATTCATGTTAATTATAACAGATTTGAGTGTGGTAGCGCGGATTTTAGAAGAATAAAATCGGAGACTTGAGTTAGAAAAATCTGAAAACGATTTTAGTAGCAAAGAACAATGAACAGCGCGGATTTTAGAAAAATAAAATCAGTACATTGTTTTTTTTTTTTTTTTTCGTAGAGTGATACTATATATTGTCAAAATGAGAAGGAAACGAGAAATTTTGTTAAATTTTCGGTAGTTGAGAAAATACAAAAAACATGAATTTTTTTCGAACCAGAGAAAGAAAGAAAGAAGGGGAGCTAATATCTATTTGTCATCGGAAAGACAACTAGCCAAAACAATGATGTCATATTTCAAGAACTATCATAATATGTAAGGAATTCAATTAAAACAGCTTTAAGCAATATATTTTGACTTCGTATTGGTTCACTTTTTTTTCATTAAATCAGCAACGGCTGATTTCCAACGCTCTGCGTATCTTCTTGGTTAAAGTATTTTCCCCATACGTTAATCTTAATAAAGACATTTTTAATTTTTTCAAAGAATCCTTTTTTTATTGGGTTGTCAATACGTTCCTTCCTTCTTAGGTATCCATATCACTGGATATGATGTGAATGTGTGGCTCAAGGCTAGAAATTAATGACACCCAGTGAGAATCAAACTCACTATCTATGTTCTGCTAATCACGCCTACTCACCATTACCCCAGGTGAGGTGACCAATTTCCAGTTCCTCTTTTCCACAGTCTATTTATTCATTTATTTATTCATTAATTTTTTAAAAATCGTTAATTTATTTATAGTTGATTTATTTTATCATGGTCTTCGTTTCACGGCAAACGCCAAATGACTGCATAATTTCTTGTCTGCTGACCTGAGCAGGAGAAAAAAAAAGTGTATTTTTTTTTGTTCAACGTACAATTATTTTTGCATATCAACAATTGGAGTCTTTTCTTTCTGATAAATAAATAAATAAATAAAATCAATGTTTGCTGTATCACTTTAGTTACAAAACAGGCCAAAGGAAACTTTAAAAACGATATTGAATATAATATAATAGTCATAAACATTTGTATTAAAATATTGTAAATAGATGCATTCATTTTTATGTTAGCAGAAACCGGTTACATGGTCTTCTCAAATATGATAAATTTCTTATCTGGCACGTTAACTGATTGATTGATTTTATTCCTGTCCTAGTCACACCCAGTCAGCTGGGGCTGTAGAATACACCGACTGCATCTCTGAAGAGGGTTAACACTCTGCCCAGCAACGAGTGTCTTGTATATGACATTAAACAATGTGATGGTGTGGCTTAAGTAATGCTGGAGCTTTGGGGAATGAGGAGTATCTCTTCATTGACATCGCTCTCAGGTTCACTGGCCCGGAGTGGTAGTATTTAATTGAGTCTTATCAATGGGTCAAATTGAAATGTTTGATATTTAAAATGAGTGCAAACAAATGACTTATACTAAACTGAATTGCTTGAAATAGAACTGTTTGTTCAGTTAACTACGTGTAAACAAATGACTGGGGATTAATTGAATTGTTAATGTTAAATAGTAATATTTAAGAACATTTAACAATGTGCAAACAAATAATTAATCGTAAATAAAATTATTCCTATTAGAAAATATTAATAAGTGAAACTATATAACTGGGTACTAAAAAAGCTCCATCGCGTTTAAAAATGTTATCTACAAAATGTGTTTAGAAATAATATATTTAATACATATGTATAAAGAGGATATGGTATTATATAACCTACAATGGTTGATATATTATAAGACCAAACCAAGTCATATATATATATATATATATATATATATATATATATATATATATATAAACAGGATTTGGCATAATATAACCTACAATGGTTGATATTGCATATAACCAAACCGAACCAAACCAAACCAAACCAAACCAAACCAATCCAAGTCATATATATTTGATATATATGTATAAAGAGGATTTGGCATTATATAACCTACAATGGTTGATATGCCATAAAACCAAACCAAACCAAGTCATATATATATATATATATATATATATATAAAGAGGATTTGGCATCATATAACCTATAATGTTTGATATGCTATAAAACCAAACCAAACCAAACCAAACCAAGTCATATATATATATATATATATATATATATATATATAATTTGGCATTATATAACCTACAATGGTTGATATGACATAAAACCAAACCAAACCAAACCAAGTCATATGTATTCAATATATATGTATAAAGAGGATTTGGCATTATATAACCTACAATAATTGATATGCCAAAAAACCAAACCAAACCAATGAACAATTTTGAATAGAATGATTTGCGTTTGATAGCAATACTTGTAACTACTTCACTTTTAGCAAACAAATTTGTGTTTGATAGCAATAATTGAAATCATGTGTGCAAACAAATGAATGATAGTAAATAAAAATATTCGTGTGAGATTGAAATACTTGTTACCATTTAACTGTGAGCTCAGGCTCGTTCAAAAAGGTATTTACAAAATGAGTCGACAAAACATATTTAATATATATGTAAAAATAGGATTTGACATTAAAAAATCAACAATAGTTAACGTGCTTTAAAACCCAACTCAACCAACCTGTCCAAGTCATTGTACATGAGTCGCACGTCCGTGACCAAAACATGTTAATGAGAGAGAGAGAGAGAGAGAGAGGGAGAGAGTGGTAGAGAGAGTGAAATATACGTACACACAAATACCCGTACTTGTGTGTATATATAGAGAGAGAGAGAGAGAAAGGAAGAGATAAAGAGAGAGAGAGATAGAGAGAGAGAGAGAGAGAGAGAGAGAGAGAGAAGGAATGCATCTGATGTTGAGACTCAAGTATTGGAGTTTGAGGAATGTGGAGTACCCCTTCATTACTATTACTCCCAGCTCCACTCTGACCTGAAGTAAAAGTACCTGTTAGGGTACCTTCTATGGGTCAAATAGAACTGTTCAATCTTTCATCACGGATTAATATTAAACATAATTTTTAGTGTTAAATAGCAAGACTTGAAACCATTTAGTGTGGAAATAGAACAATCACTTTTAGATGGCAATACTAGAAACCACTGAACTGTGTGCAAACAAAGGATTTATATCAAATAGTATTATCAATGACAAATAGCAATCCGTGAAACCATTTTTAATTATTAGTGTTTGCAATACTTGAAACCATTTAACTGTGTGAAAACATATGAGCTCTGACTCATTTGAAAATAATGTTACCAATAAATTATTCGCTTACAAATCATAGTCGTTGAGCAATCTGGCGAAGTAATTTTCGGCCGCCGTTCACATAATGCAAAAGCTCTTCGAAAGAATTGAGCCCTCTGGTAGCCGACAGGGTATAAATATGTAAACAAACGGACGCTGCTGCTGCTGCTGCTGCTGCTGCTGTTGCTACATAATACCTTATAATTCCCTCAGCCAACGAGCGGTCTGATACTAAGTCAAACGTAAAGTTGGACGGGTTTCGATCCCGGCTTCAAGCGTCCTACGTGTCTAGCCACACTGAAGAGTTCTGATAGAACGAAACAGTCTGTCTGTGGATGACAATATATATATATATATATATATATATATATATTAGTTGAAATAGGATTCGGTATTGAATAAGCCACAAGGGTTCATATGCCATAAAACACAACCAAATTAAACACATACAGAGAGAGAGAGAAAGAGAGAGAGACAGAGACAGAGAGACGAATAGCCTGCTAATGGTTTAAAAAATGAAAGTATGGGAGAATTACGATTCTCAGTGAAGAAGGTATCTGCCATTTATATATTTCCAAAAAGGAATCAGAGTTTCATGTTGGTCAATATTTTTGAAGCTCATGGCACTTGTGAAGATCGTGGGACCATAGGTTCCTCACCATTTCCCCCTCAGATAACAATACGAACACCCTAGAATATCAACAGGTTTCAAGCGTCAGTCGGCTAAAATACGTTTGGCCCCTTTTTCCTTCCATATATGATTAACTATTCTTGATTTTGTCGTCTCTCTTGTGACTACCAAATATCTCTTTCTTTATATATATATATATATATATATATATATATATATATATATATATATATATATATATATATAAAGAAAAGATGAGTTTTGGGGTTGTATTAGGTTGTTCGTTGCTGTAATTTTTATCTTTATTTGGAGTGTTTTGCTGTTTTCTTTCCTTTTTTTTCCCAGGCATAAGATAAATAGCAAGAAAAATTAAACGTCGTCACTTGTGGATCTTGAAAAGAAAACAATCCGTGGTTTTACCAAACATGCTTATATATATATATATATATATATATATATATATATATATATATATATATATATATATATATATAAACAGGATTTGATATTAAGTAACGACGAAGGGTTGATATAGCATAAAACCACATTAAAAATCGTCGACAGAGAATTAAATTTAGTTTAACAAAGTATTCTTTATTGAAAAGTTTTTTGCTCAACCGAGCATGTCTTTACTGGGAATGTAAAATTTCCCCTCATAGAAATGATTGAAAAAACGTATTGGGCAATATCAAAATGTCCAGCTATGGGTTAAATAGTATCACTGCTCTTGTTCTACAAAGATAGCTTTGGCATTAAGTTACCCACAAGGGTTGATATACAATTAAAAAAAAGAAGAAGAAAGGAACCAATATTAAAATGTGACTAAAACACGAATATAGATATAAAACACTGACCCAAAATGTATTTAACAGCAAAGCAAGTCATTCTCAAAACACTGTTTTGTATCAGTGGGAGAGATACAGTGACTAAAATAATAATAATAATAATAATAGTAGTAGTAGTAGTAGTAGTAGTAGTAGTAAATAGATAAAACTCACAGCAATAAACAACTTATCACAACCCCTGAGGAGGACTTGCGAAATGGTCAAAACGTTTGGGTGACTATGAGGCACTTTCTCCACCATCTTGACCCAGACGTAAGAAAAATAACTAGAAGTCTTGAACGTCTTTACTCGTGAATCTTGGAAAGAAAACAATCCGCGGTCTTTAACCAAACATGCTTAGATAGCGACTTGCAGTCTAAGCACACAATATACATATATATAAAGTAAGTAAAATTGGTTACTATAGTCGAGGGTGACTCGAAGGCTCTCTTTTTTTTAGCTACTACCCTGAGGTATAGGGGAGGGTGCAACTTCTTTCCCTAAATTGTACCACTTTATCCTTGACCCATATCTTAAAATGCTGCGTGTTAAGCAAGACAGCATCAAGTACCATTTTTTGAGTCTTTATTATGACACGACCTGGGATTGAACCCTGGTCTCCCGGGCTATTGGCAAGTACTCTACCCACTAGGCCACGATATATCTCTTCCTTGCCACGATACAACGTTCCCGGTAGGTCTTCAAGGCTACATCCTGTATCGGCACTGAGCTGTTGTATATAGGTTCTAGCTGGTCGTTCTGCCTTGGCTCGTCCATGTGAGGGGGTCCTCAAGAGTATGTCGCTTATAAGTTCGTCCCTACTTTTTCAGTAGTGGTGTCATGCATATCTGGTTCGTCTAACTAGGAATACTTGAAACTGTTTAACTGTATACAAAATTTGAATTATTGGAATTTAATTGCCATATTTGGTACCATTTGTGTGCAAATGAATAGTGTTTGATAACACACACACACACACACACACACACACACACATATATATATATATATATATATATATATATATATATATATATATATATATACAAAGATGAACTTTATTAGAGCATATTCTGAGTCAGAAACTATATAATATAATATATACCTTATAATTAGTGTGCATATATTGGAGTTGTTTCAATGTAGTTGTGTGAGATATGGAAAAGTAGAAAATGAATTATTGTTTGTCGAACAATTACAGAAGTTTTAAATACACCCAGAGCGTTCATATCATAAGTTTGAGATGGAAAGCGCTGCATTCAAGGCTACTGCACTCCTCTCTAAAAATATTGGCTTTGTATTGCATCTTTGCCGCGGTAGAGGGTTTGAGCAAATACATACTAGGCTTTGCTTTTTCAGGCCCACAGATCTCAGGATGCTCATAAGTAGATGCTGTGAGCACCACCCGTCTCTGAAATGAACAGATACAACGTCACTGATATGACACTACAAGGTGCTTGCAACGAGACCGGACCCGAAGTCTAAATGGAGACGAGGGTTGCAAAAGAGAAGGAAAGTGAGGAGTTTAAAAAAAAAATAAGAATGATAGAATGAAGGAGACGAAATGGATAATTAGAGAACGAAGACAGGGTAAAGAAAAGATTAGAGTTAAGAAAGAAAAAAAAATGGAAAAGAAAAAAAAAGAAAGAAAGATTTGAAGTATTCCTATGTCAACGAAGGGTTGAGCCCACGTTACTCTGAGCTCCAGATGTGGAGTCTCAACCCCAAATGCAGTTGAATGTCGTCATCAACACATGGTTGTTTTTTGCGGGGTCTTAAGTTTTCTGCTGCAAATGAGGTCAGTGTATTCTAGACGCAAACCAGTCAGGATCGAACTCAGTGCAGTAGGTAAAGGCCTAAGAGAGAGAGAGAGAGAGAGATAGAAAGAGAGAGAGGGACATATAGACCGAAAGAATGAGAAATAGAGAGAGAGAGAGAGGAGGAGGGAGGGAAGGAGAGCGAATTGACATCCGTCGCTTTACAGCAAGCACAAATGATCAATTTAGAAGTCGAAATGCATGGAACGTGTTCATAAATATTAAATACGCACCCCACTCCAAAAAAAAAAAAAAAAAAAAAAAAAAAAAAAAAAGCCGCCCGTAAACGTAAAGAAGAGAAAACAATTTTACTTTTTGTTCTCAAAAGCATTGACATCATTACCATCTCAGTCTGTCTGTCTGTCAGTTTCTCTTTTCTCGTCTTAGCCCTGGCGGCCAGGGCTGTAGAATACATCGACTGTGTTTTAGCTAAGAAGTAAGAACCCCGACCAGCGAGTCACCTAGACATGATATTAAAACATCTGATGATGAAACTCCAGCCCTGGAGCTTTCGAAAACGTGAAGTACCCCATCATTGTCATTACTTCACGTTCCATTTCGACCTGGAGAGGTAGTACCTGCTGGGGCCCCATCTATGGGTCAAATAGAACTGTTTAACCATTTAAGTGTGTGCAAATAAAAATATAAGTGTTAGATAGCAAAACTTGAAGCTATTTAAGTGTGTTAAAACAAATGACTGATGTTAAACTGAATTGTTAGTATTGCATAGGAATACTTGGAACCATTTAACTGTTTACAAATAAAAGTATAGCTGTTTGTGTTGTATAGTGGTTGGTACCACATGATTTCCGGTATCTCGGAGGTATAAAAGATTTCATGTTTATTAAGCACGTCGGTACTGAAAGATCTCGGTCAGAAGTAAGACCAACTTCGGACGTAACACCCCACAGCGCGAGACTCATGATATTTGTTGGACTGTAACACTTCAGTTAATAAATAATTAGCTCTATTTCACTGTGTATCTCTTCCTTGCCACGATACAACGTTCCCGGTAGGTCTTCAAGGCTACATCCTGTATCGGCACTGAGCTGTTGTATATAGGTTCTAGCTGGTCGTTCTGCCTTGGCTCGTCCATGTGAGGGGGTCCACAGGAGTATGTCGCTTATAAGTTCGTCCCTACTTTTTCAGTAGTGCTGTCCTGCATGTCTGGTTCGTCTAACTAGGAATACTTGAAACTATTTAACTGTATGTAAAATTTGAATTATTGGTGTTTCATTGCAATATCTGGAACCATTTGTGTGCAAATGAATAGTGTTGAATAGAATTATTAGTGTTTGATAGCAATACTTGAAAGAATTTAAAGTGTGCAAACAATAGCTATTATTAATCATATGTGCAGATCAGAGCGGAGTAATGTTAATGAAAGTGTACTCTCCATTCCTAAAAGCTCCAGAACAGAATCCTCACCATCTGATCGTTTCTTATCCTATCCAGGCCACTTGTTGGGGTGTGGATGCAGTCGGCGTATTCTACAACCACAGCTGACTGGGCAATCGTTTATTTGCTGAACTTTATATATATATATATAAAGTTCAACAAATAAACGATTGCCCAGTCAGCTGTGGTTGTAGAATATATATGTACACTAATATATATATATATATATATATATATATATATATATATATATATATATATATATATATATATATATTAGTGTCCATATATATTCAATAGGATGGAAGCTTATCTGTGACCACTGGTTTCATGCCATCTTATACGACCATTATCACAATATCTCTATAACAGATATTGAGCTCTCTCCAAATTCTATCTATCTATCTATCTATCTATCAATCTATCTGATGTCTCTAACTCCTTTCTTCCAATTTACTCTCTCACCACATGCTATTGGGCAAATCCATCAGACGTTTACGCCGCGTGGGTTATTATAAGTTGTTCTCCAAGTCTCAGGAAGCTTTATCAAGCCTGCAATACCAGCTTAACAGTGCAGAGTTTATTGCTCGGCGCCTGAGATGCCTCAAAAGGGGAATGCCGACTGGACTAAGTTCTTTACATTTAATCTATATTTGATTTTGTTTTGTTTGATTTTACGGCTTATCAATTCCTGCTGCTTATTTAATGGCAAATCCGGTTTATATATGTATATATATATATATATATATATATATATATATATATATATATAATTTGTTAGCGAAGAGTTTGTAGGTAACAATATTTTTGAACGCCCAAAAGCTCAGTTGTTTGCACACAGTTAAATGGTTTTAAGTATTGTTATACAGCACTAATAATTCTAATATCAATCCTTTGTTTACACACAGTTAAATGGTTTCAAGATTTGTTATACAGCACTAATAATTCTATTTGATATCAATCCTTTGTTTGCACACAGTTATAGTAAATGAATACCTCTATCCGACTAAATGATAGGACCCTAACAATAAATAGCAGAAATTTTGAAAAAAAATTTAATTTTTTTTCCATAAATGTAAACACTGCATTCTTTGGAATTGGTTTATAGAAATAATTATTTCACTCTCACAGAGATTTTTGTTTTGAGCCAATTCAAAATAGTGACAAGTCAAACAGTGCGCTCGGCTTGAACAGGGGCCTGTCATCAATTTTTTTGTGACTGAGAAGTGCAAATTATGTAAAATTTACAGAAGAATGTGTGATGTGTTTAAAGAAGTATGTTTTAATTTAAAAAAAAATGGCAACTAATGGGCTAAACATGGGTTTGCCACAGAGAACCCTAGTTGAAAATATGGTCCATGAAGTGGGAATACACTGACCGGCTATTTCGTGCACAGCGGTCAGTAAATAAGGTCTTGCTGACAGTCTTCCGGGACATGAAAGGACTCATCACTATTGAATTTTTTGAAAAAAAAGTGCAATTGTAAACGGTATTTCTTATTGCCAACTTCTCATTCTGGGTTGTGGATCTGGGAGTAATGGCAGTGAAGGAGTATCTAATCTATCCTAAAGCTCCTGGACTAAAGCCACACCATTAAGGGGCTGTTTAGTTTCATACATAGGTAACTCGTCCAAGGGGAGAGGGATCTTAGACTTCGGCAGAAGCGCAGTCGGCATAATTGACAGTCATTGCCAAAAGGGTAGATTAAATTTTACAATTTTTATTATTAAGGGTTTTCGGACTATTGTCTTCATCTTTATTTCGGCTGATATGTCCTCCAGCCTTCTTCAGGTGTTTGTCGAACTCGGGAACCTATACGGAAAAGGGAGCCATCGGATCATCCTCGACTAAGGTCGGCAACTTTTATATGTATAAGTGTGACACGAGAAGAAAAAAGAGCTGTTTAAATATTTACTTAAAGATGAAGAGCAAAGTCTAATTTACCAAAGCTTTCCTCCCCATTGAAGTAAATTTCATACCTCTAATCCGCCGCCCTGTTGGTGTAGTTTAGTATACGTTCTAACCCCTACAAAGACGTAAGAAACCACTAAAAAAGGAATGTCTTAGGTATGATACTAAACTGCGTCTCATGGTGAGGCTCTAGTTCTAGAGATCTGAGGAGTTTAGAGTGACCCCTTCATTGGCATTACATCCAGATCCACTCTGAACCGGAGTGGTTGTATCTGTTAGGGTTCCATGTATGGTCAAATGGATCTCATTAAAATTATTTATTTTAGATAGGGCCGAGTGAAAAGAAAACATCAGAAACAATTGTATAAAATTATAAATATGAAAGTACAATGAATCCGATTCCCTAACCTCTTGGCACAAACCCTGGATGGGTTGACACGCCTTTAAAATCAATCAGTCAATCGGTATTTAGAAAAAAGGAGTCTATTTAAATATATAGTGAAGCATTAAAAGCAAACAAACTATCAAAACAACAACAACAACAACAAAAAAAAAGGTTCTATAAGTCTTGATCATTCTTTTCTTGGTTGCGCCGATTTATACTTTAGTGATATATTTTCGTTGATAAGATATTTCGATATATTTTTTTTTCATTGGTTATAAAGCAGTTTTTCCCAGACAGCTTGAATGCAAGAGTTGAAATTTAATCTGAGAATGCAGCTTTTTCTTGAAATCGAACCCCGACCGCTTTATTTATTTTTTTTGCTGATTGCCGCTCTCTTATCCAACTTGCAACATTGATTGTTATCTGTCTGTGTATTGTTCTATTTATTTGGCGACATTGGCAGTTACTTATGCAGCGAGGAAAAAAGATACCTGCTCTTTGCAACCACAAAACAAACAAACAGAAAAAAAAAAAAAACTAAAAACAAAACAAAACAAAAACCAAACAAACTCCCAACAATACTAAACCTCCCTAAAAAACAAACAAACAAAACAACAACAACAACAACAATAACCACAAAAAAAACCCCCTGCTTAACCTGATTTTCAGCCTGGAACATTTATAAGTGTCGTTGTGGAACAGTTTTTACTTGCCACTTGTCACGGCCAACCTAGTTTGTGTACTTGTTCACATGACAGAGACAAAAAACTTGTAAAAATGAATAAATAAATAAATGAATGAATAAATAAATAGATGAAACAGTGATGTGTTTATTTTATCAGTGTCTGTTCTAAAAAAAATGGCGAAGACCACCTACTGTTTCACAAATCATCAATACTGAGCAGCGAGCACGATTCTCACCGAGTACTCAGTTCTCATGGTCTTATGCAACATAAATGTCTTTATTGAGAGCATCCCACCGTGGGGTTATGATAATCAAGTTAACCCTTTTTCCTAGTCAACAGTACGTATGCAAAATGATATTTTTTTATCGAGAAGATAGCTCAATGTAAGGCATTTTTCTATTGATTGCTCGTTAACAAGTTAAGTGTTAATGCACTGAAACATCACTAGGAGGTCATTCTGTGGTATAGCAGTGTGTATAATTTTTTCTTCAAAATATTATGATAAAAAGTGACTTCCAGACGAATACCCTTGCGAAAGTTATGAATTCCATTATTTCTCCAACAAATACGGCTTTGGCATTAAATAAACCACAGAGGGTTGATATGCCATTAAACAAAGAGACTTAAATTGAAACCTAAAAGAGAGTGCATTATTGTTTTCATGCAATTTTATGATGACACACAATTACTGTGCATATTTTCATGTTGAGTTTGGTTGGTTGATGTTTTATGGCATATCAACCATTGTGGGTTAATTAATGTCAAATCTTGTATATGTACATACATACATACAAAGAGAGAGAAAGAGAAACATATATATATATATATATAGAGAGAGAGAGAGAGAAACAAGGTAATCCAAAGAGAAGAATTTTATTTAAAAGAAAGTCAACATTATAACGTTTCTGTTCTAAACGTTATAACGTTGGATTTTTTACATTTAATTCTTCTCTTTGAATTACCTTGCTTTTCAGTTCTTGTCTATATAGTCTGATTCATTTCCATTATCTATTTCCATATATATATATATATATGTGTGTGTGTGTGTGTATATATATATATTTGTGTGTGTATGTGCGTGCGTGCGCGCGCGCGTGTGTGTGTGTGTATGATTTATAAGCGAATAGTTTGTAGGTAACTTTATTTTTAAACGAGTAGTTAAAGCTGATTGGTTTGGAACACAGTGACATGGTTCTAATAATTTTCATCTAATGATTGAACAGTTTTATTTGACCCTTGGACTAGACCCTAACAGATACTACCACTTCAGGTTAGAGAGGCCCAGGATGTAATGGCAATAAATAGGTACTCCTCATTCTCCAAAGCCCCAGGACTTAAGCCTTACTATCTGATGCTGTTTTGTGTCATTCTCAGGATACTCGTTGGGGGAAGAATGAAAAAACAGATGAAAGAATGAATAAAAGGAGCATAAAAGAAAGAAAAAAAAGAATGAATAATTGAATGAAAGAAAGAACGAAATGAAAATGCAGAGGTGTTGACGACGTTTGTTTTCTACAGCTAAAAGGATGAGATTTTTTAGTTACACACACGCACACACACACACACACACACACACACATATATATATATATATGTATATATATATATTGTAGGCGACCTTAGTCAAGGGTAACCCGAAGGCTCCCTTTTTAATAGCTACTATACCGAGCAATAGGAGAGGGTGCTACTCCATTTCCTGGATTGCTCCACTTTACCCTTGATCCTTGCCTTATAGTGATGAGTGCTAAGCAAGGCGGCATCAAGTACCATTTTTTGAATCTTTGGTATGACTTGACCTGGGATTGAACGCCGCTCTCCTGGATCATTGGCGAATATATATATATATATATATATATATGATTGACTTGTTTAAACATGCCTTCTATTTAGTAAATTTTCTGAAAATAATTCACCTACTCTGCAAAGATCAAAAATTATATACCAGTTAAAGCCTTAATATGACTAATTACTTATGACTATTGAGAGTGATATTTGAGGGAGGCGGGTTTAGTGTAACGATTATCGTCGTAGGAGGTAAAAAAGCCAACGCAAATACTAGACGAAATTGTTAATGTTTCAATTCGATCTGAGGAAGAGCAGAAATGCGTTTATTCAAACCATTCGGCTAAATAGTGGGGCAGACTAGGTTCTTTAACCTTAGTGAGGCAACCAGTTTAAGAAGGAAAACTTTGAATTTATATCAGTTGTCTTCCAGTTAATAATAGATCTTGTGTCTCATTCTTCGCCTGGTGGATGAAGTGTGTTAATTACATATATTAATAGATGTAATTTTTTTTTGGCTTCGAATAAGGGTATAAGGTAAGAGTTAAAGACTAACTGAATAGTTTGAGTAGGGGCTAATTTCATGTTAGTTTGGAAGTATTAGTATAGGATAGATTTGGTGGGGGGATTTTTGTAAGTCTTGTTAAGTGTAATTCATGGACGTGGACGAGTATTAAAAATACCATCTTACCTCGATACCGAATCCGGAAGTAGTCAGCCGAGGTATTTGTTGCACGCCCCACCTTACGGGCAAGTGTGGCACAAGTCCTTTTTTCGGTGGTTCCGGGCGCAGGGCCGTAGCCCACACGCGCCTGGCATTTCCCAAAAATGCCTACGGCCCCGTCGGCATTCCACTTATTCGGGGCTACCCAGCACCTGGAGAAGTCCAGTCCGAAATCAATCTGTCACCAAAATGATTTGGACCGGGGCTGGAAGTAGTCAGCCGAAACCGGATGAGGTAAAGATGGTATTATATATAGTAGAGGAGTGTGGAATGCCCTGTTTTTCATTGGCTGTTACTGAAGGACAGATGTCTATAAGAACGGCCGAAGTCCGGCCTTATTAATGTTTTTTTTTTTTGCTTTGGTAGAGGCACGAGCGTAGCACGTCGCGATCAAGGAGGCGGCTTGGCTCTTCCAGAGTCATGCCGGGGTTTCTGTCGGAGCCGATATGATGTAAAAATAACCCGAAATCTGCGATGAAGACAATGCATCACTGAAGACCTCCTTGATGCATCTAGGATGCATGATTGAAATGCTTACTTTTTAAAAAATGATTTGAGTTTAGATTAATAATAAACAAAATTAGCACTTAAAACATTGATATTTAAAATAACTGTGAAGTGTTTATCTGTTTAAAACGACCGTGAACTACATTGATAGTTTGGCTCTTAAAACATTGTTATTTCAAGTAAGTATGAAGTGCTTACCTGTTTAAATGATTGTAGATTAGATGAATAAAAAAAAGCAAAATTAGTTCTGAAAACATTGTGGAAAAAGAAGGTGAATAATCAAAGTCGAATGTCTGCAAAGAGGAAATAAGGAATGAAAGGAAAGAAAGAATGAAGAAATAAACAAAAATAAAAAAAGGGAGAAAGAAAGAATAAAGGAAATGGGAGAAAAATGAACAAAAATAAAAAGAAGAAGAAAGAAGGAAAAATAAATGAATAATAAAAATTCAAAGAAAACTGAACAAATTAATAAAAGACCGGAATAAGTGAATGAAAAAAGTGTAAAAGAAGGAATGAATAAATAAAAGAATTAATGAAAGAAACTGGTAGAAATTGTGAACAAAAGAAAGAAAGGAGGAAAAGATATTAAAGAAATAATTACTGAAACGACGAATGAAGGAAAATATAGATGAAAGAAAGAATAAAAGGAGTTTAGAATAAAAAAAAGAATGAATAATTCAATGAAAGAAAGATCGAAAGAAAGATTGAAAAAATTTGTAAGAAAGAATAAAAGGAGCATCGAAGAAGAAAAAGAACGAGTGATTAAATGAAAGAAAGAACGAAAAAAAGAATGAAAAATAGATGAAAGAAAGAATAAATGGAGTATAGAAGAAAAAAGAATGAATGATTAAATAAAAGAAAGAACGAAAGAAAAAAAATGAGAAAATAGATGAAAGAATGAATAAAAGGAGCATTGAAGAAAAAAAGAATGAATTATTAAATGAAAGAAAGAACGAAAGAAGAATGAAGAAAATAGATGAAAGAATGAATAAAATGTGCATAGATGAAAAAAAAACAAAAAACGAATGAATCATTAAAAGAAAGAAAAAACGAAAGAAAAAGGAAAAAATAGATAAAAGTATGAATAAAAAAGCATAGAAGAAAAAAAAGAATGAATGATTAAATAAAAGAAAAAAAAAAGAAAGAAAGAATTAAAAAATTGATGAAAGAATGAATAAAAGGAGCATAGAAGAAAAAAAGAATGATTTAATGGAAGAAAAAAAAGGGTGAAAGAATGAAGAAAATGATTAAATAATTTAAATAATGCAACATAAGAATGAACAAAAGAAAAATAAACGAATGAGTGAAAGGAAAAATAAAACTGATAAAAGGTTACAAAATTAAAAGAAAGAAAGAATAAAAAAAAAGGATGAAAATATGATTAAAATAAAGGAATAAGAAAAGACTGAAAAAGGATTGATGAAATCATAATGAAAACAAAGAAAGAATGAATAAAGAAAAGAAAGAACAGATGAAAGAATAATTGACAGATTGATTGATTTTAACGGCATTTCAACCCTTCTCGGGTTATTCCATACCTTGACATTGTTTCTGAAGTGAGTTTCTTTTTGCACATGGTCATATCAAATACGAATAATTTATAGAGATCTATTTGACCCATAAAGTGGACCCCCAACAGGTACTTCCACCCAGGTCAAGAGTTGACCTGGGAATAATGTCAATGTTTGGAGGGAGGTAACTCCATACTCCAGAGATCTCCAGAAACAGAGTCAGGGCTTCAGATTGAGTTTCGAGTCATACTCAATACATCGCTTTTTTGGGAGGCGTCTTAGCTCTTTGCAAGGAATGCAGTTAGCATATTCGAAACCCTGCCGACATGGTTCAAATAAAGAATGAATCAAGTGATGAAATAAGAGGGAAAGAGTGACAATAAAAACGGAATATTTTATTGGTTTGTTGGTTGTGTTTTATATCATATCAACTTTTATAGAACATCTAATGTCAAATCTCTCTCTCTCTCTCTCTCTCTATATATATATATATATATATATATATATAATTCTTTTAATAGCGTACTCAGGTTTAAGATGAATAAAATGATTTAAATACGATTGAAATATTTTGAAATTCATAAAAAGGGCCCTTTATTCCCATTAAGTTTCTTCAGAAAATTGTGTTTATAATACTTGAGGATTTCAAAATTTGGGCAGTGACAGACAAGAGAACAAGAAGGGAAGGAAAGCTTCCTTATTAAAAAAAAAATTCTGCAAATGTGATGTTTGCTTTATCGGGCGCACAACGCAGAGGTTCGATATCAGAATACACCAGCACATTCTTTCTCATATTCGCGCCAATACCTCGAACCACCTCATAGTATAGAGCAACCAAATTCCACCTTCCGCAATTCCTCGTCATTTATTGGATAATCCGATAAGTCCTTATTTTCCATTCTTAAGTCTTCCAACAATGAATTCCATTTGTCGATCCTAGAGAACTCTGTATACAGAAGCATTTCTATACACTGATTCTCTTCAGCAATATTTTGGGGCCTAGGGAAGTTAATATTACCCGCGCTTTCTCTGTTGTCTTACGGCATATTTTCCTTCTCTCCAAATAGTTTGTAGGTAACATTTTAAACAAGCCAGAGCTTATTTGTTTTCACATAGTTAAATTGTTTAAAATATTGTTATCTAACACTGATAATTCTATTTAATATCAATCATTGGTTTATACACTGTTAAATGGTTTCAAGTATTCCTATCTAACACTAATAATTCTATTCACCATTATTCAATCATGTGCACTCAGTCAAATAGTTTCAACTATTGCTATCTAACACTAACAATCCACTTTACAGTTTATATCATTAAACAGTTCTATTTGATCCATAGATAGGATCCTAAAAGGTACTACCACCCTGGATCATAGAGTACCTGGTAGTAATGACATTGAAAGGGTACTCTACATACCCCAAAGCCCCAAGACTGACGCCTCAACATTCGATGCATTTTCGTGTTAACCCCAGGATATCCGTTGGTTGTGGGTCTTCTTTGCAGAGATGCAGTTGGGATTTTCTTCTGCCAACGATGACTAGGCTGAATAAGGAATTAATAAATAAAAGAAAAAAAGGAATAATAAATAAAAGAAAGAAAGGGAGAATAAATGAAAGAAACATAGAAAGAAACAACAGAAGAATGGATGAAAGAAAGAATTGGAAAAGAAAAAACAAAACAAAACAAAACAAAAAAGGAAAAACATCCAAAAATTAAAAAAAACAAAAACAGAAAACTATCTCGAAGAAAAGAATAAAAAGATAAGAAGAAAAAAAGACTTACATTCACCCAATTATCACGAAAAGACAACAAAAGAAGAAAAATTAGATACCTGAATAAATGAAAACGAATAAGTTGGAATTGTAAACATTGAAATCGGGATGTTTCTTGCGAAGACATGTTTTAATACTGATGACAAAAGAGCCAGAAAAAGGAACAAAAGACAATGATACGTAAAAAAAAACCCCAAAAACAAAACAAAACAAAACAAAAAAAAAACCCCAAAAAAAACAAAAACAAAAACAAATTAACAAAAAGCGTCATATATCATTTATTAGCGAACACCTAGATATGCAAACATCCAAAGACGATGATAACTTCGCAATCAGAAACCTCACACGAGCGTAAATATATAAGACTGACGACTTTTAACAGAAAAATGGGTCATTCACTGTCATCTACAAATGATATTATAGTACTTTTCAACTGTCTCTTGGTAATTCTATTTTATCACGCGTTGGTTGATTGTAATACAAAAAGAAGTATTATTCATTCATACTGTTGTACTCCCTACATAATAGACTCGCCCTCTTCCATAAATGCACGTCAACCAGAGGACGCTCTTTTAGGGTGTTTGTTACCTTTCCTCTCCAATTGTTGGGTCACATTCGGTAGGCCGTCTTACATCTGGGCGGTTCTGCCGGGTGTGCCTCGGCACTGGAGAGTTCCTCCAGCCTCAGGGGTCCATCCCCCAGGCTTTCGCCCCCTTTGTGGGGTTTATTGCCTGGCGCCTGAGGCACCTCTAAAAAGGGGAATGCCGACGAGGCCGAGGGTATTTTTGGCCTTGCCAGACGCGTATGGGTTGCGGCTCTGCGTCCGGACCCACTTTAAAAAAGGCCTTGTACCGTACTTGTCCGGTGGTGGGACGGAGAACAAATAAAGTTCACCAATCAGCGTGACACAACCACATGTGATACCATTTGCGTAGTGGGCGGATAGTCACTACCCCATTGGACTCTTTGTTTCCTATCAACTAACAACTGTTTAACCAGGTTCACCTATATCTCGTTTCTGTTACTTGAATATATATGTTTTTCTATCAACCCTTTTGTGTTCCCTGTGTCTTTCTTTTGTCAGCATCACAACACGTACGCAACATGAAAATTTCGGAGACACATAATCACCTCTGGAGCAAGCGGCAAGAGGCATGAACACAGATAAAACAGAGCTAGTTTTTTTAATCAAGAAGCTTCAATCTCCCAATTAAATGGCACGCCTCTAA
The DNA here is from genome assembly GCA_963585895.1 of Sepioteuthis lessoniana. Taxonomy (NCBI): domain Eukaryota; kingdom Metazoa; phylum Mollusca; class Cephalopoda; order Myopsida; family Loliginidae; genus Sepioteuthis; species Sepioteuthis lessoniana. Next base: position 110,023 of record CAUZXS010002162.1, read on the forward strand.
AATTAGTTGACCAGTTCATATGCCTCGGTAGGAATTTCTAATCTACTGAAAATGACGTCCACTTACGGATAGGTAAAGCGTGGAATTCTATTGACAGGTTACTGTCCATATTGAAATCTGATAAAAATCTTCCAAGCTAGATGAGAACTATGCAAGAATGCTGCGTGCTGTTTTAAACAAATCCTTGAAGCAGCGCCCAACGAAATAGTAATTGTACGATCTCTTACCTCTCTTTTCGCGAACCACCTAAGAAAGGGTAGCATAAAGGACTTTCTCCTGTTTCTAGGAGATATACCAAGTGCGATGGCCGATAGGGAAAGGATAGCATGTGTGTGTGTATGTATGTGTTAGAGAGAGAGAGAGAGAGAGAGAGAGAGAGAGAGAGAGAGAGAGAGAGAGAGAGAGTGTGTGTGTGTGTGTGAGTCAAGTGTATCAGTGCTGTGGGTACGTCTTGATCATAATGGTAATACATAACCGTGTTGACAGTATGGTAGATGAACTCGACGAACCGGTTTCAAATCCACCGAGGACAGCATTCACTGCACACTTTTAGAACTTCTGTTCTTCTATCTATTGATAACTACTTGGTATGATAGAAAAGTTTAAAAACTGAGTCTTTAAATAAATGAATAAAGGAATTAGGGGAAGTACAGTAACATGCAAAAGTCTTCGACTTTTTTAAACTATGACAAATTTCTACTAACTTCCGACTTATAAGCGAATGTTTCACATTGAATCTTGTTGGAGTCATTTCCTTACCTAATCATAATATTTTGTAGCAAGAGTTCTGAATGAGAAGGGAAGATGAGAGACTATCCTCAAAATGGCTGTGCAAAAGTTGTCAGCTACCTCGCAAAAACCAATCAACATACAGTTTTAACATAGGAAAATGTTCCACCGATAATAAGCTAATATATACATGGTGCCTTCAATAAGTTTCCATACTTTTTTTGTACAGGCATTTAAAATTGTTGCAGACTCGTGAAAATTCACTATGTTATTGCTATACATCTTATGAGATGACAGATCAATTTTTATGATTTCAGCTTCAAATGAACAGCCACCGCAGCAATTGGAATACACCCTACTAAAGCCTGATTGTCACAGCTGGTGAATTTCAAAAATGCAATCTGGACGTCAGGACACTTTAAAAGAACGATATGCAAAAAAATTCTGTTCTAAACTTAGAAAAAATGCCACAGAAACGTATGGAATGCTCCACGCTGCTTTTGGACCATCTTGCATGAATCGAGCATCAGTTTTTGAGTGGCATAAGAGTTTCAAGGAAGGCAGAGAGTCTGTGAGGGATGATGAGAGGTGTGGGAAGAGTAAGGAAGTCAATACATCAGAGTTGATTGGCCAAAGGGTTAGGGTTAGGGTTACTATGTTAAGGTTTTAAGGGAGTTCTGGAAGAGATCCCGTCGGAAGAGGCCAGCACACTTCAATTCGACCAGGACAATGCACCAGTCCACAATTCCATCCTTGTCACAGACTATTTGACCAAGATGGGTATCAACACAGTTCCTCAGCCTCCCTAGAGTCCAGACCTTGCTCCCTGTGACTCTTGGTTTATCCCTAAACTCAAATGCCGTCGTTATGAGACAATTGAGGTATGAAAGAGGCTGTGGCGAAGGTCATTGACACGCTCACATAAGAGGACTTCCATGGGATCTTCCAGAAGTTGTTGGAACGCTACAACAAGTGCATTGCAGCCGAGGAGATTACTTCGAAGAGGACTAGAGTTTCATGCGTGTACTATCAATAAAAGTGCCCATACGAAAAAAAGTCTGGAAACTTATTTAATGATCTTCGTATATACAGCACCGACTTTTTTTTCTTAAATTTAGTGAAAATTCTCACATCTAAAATCATTGCGAAAATTTCTAAAGAAATGAGGATGAAGATAATGAAGATGTCCAAGAATATGAACCAGTGATCAATTGCTCAGAAATCCCCTTGAGGTTTCAAGGCATTGGAAGTGTTTTGGAAAGCTGCCGCACAGGAAAGTATGAAAAGTGATCTGGAAAAGTGATCTGGACAAGAAAAGCTCAGTCAAAGAAGATTGCACGACAAGTGATGGATGAGCGCGATTTATTCAATTTAGTGTCAGTAGATACCACTAAGCGTATCCTTCGCTTAAACTGACGGGATGTTTTGCAGCCAGGAAACCAGTATTAATATAAAAGGATTTTAGTATATGTACCGCCGGAAGGCAAGATTAAGTTGGTCAAAGAGGTATGAATTATGAGATGCAAATACTTAGAATAATATCCTATGTAACGATTGAAACTAGGATAGAGCTGCATTTTAATATGCAAGAAATTGTCAGAAGGCCCCCAGGAAAGTGAAACGACCTACGTTATACAATGAAAACAGAGAAATTTGGTTGGTTGGGTTTTATGGAATATCAACTTTGTAGGTGATTTAACGCCAAAGCCATGTTTTTACAAATAATCAGTTTTATTTCGAACAATTCTGCCTGGCATGAGTATACAGTTTAATTGTCAAAAACATTTCTATTTTATGCTATTAAGTTTAGTGGAACAGTTCCAATTCAAATAATCCTGTTTAGTATAAGTATAGTTTTTATCCACACGGTTAAATGTCAAAACAGTTCTATTTCAAACAATTAACTTTAGCGTAAGTACAGTTTCAATGTCAAAAACAGTTCCATTTCAAACAATTCTGTTTAGCATAAATACGCAATTTTTATGTCAAAACAGTTCTATTTCATGCAGTTCAGTTTAGTAAAGATACACAGTTAAACATTTCAAGCTATTCTGTTAAGTCAAACAGTTTTATTTCTAACAATTTAGTTTAGCATAAGTACGCAGATTAGTTCTATTTAACTTATAGATAGAGCCCTAACAGGTGCTACCACTCCGGGGCAGAGTGGACCTGAGAGCGATGGCAATGAAGGAGTACTCTGCATATCCCAAAGCTCTAGTATCACTGGAACTTCATCCTCAGATTTTTTAGTGTCATATCCGGGAAACTCGTTGGTGGGTGGGGGTGTTACCGACTGGACAAGCGAAGTTTGGGGGTGAGAGTCTGATACTTGAGGATACATAAAAGAGATGGTTCAAGAAAAACTTGAATAGTGCCAAATACATTTACTTGTTGAAGGACAATTTGATACTAGACTTGGATGAAGATGAGATTTTTCTGCCCGATGGAGCTTCACTGCCCAGATCGCGTGCAACACAACATAGTTTGGCTGAAGATGGTTTTACTGTTTTGAAAGATTGGCCAGCTCAGAGGTGACTTGAATATCATCGAGTAAATGTTGATAGAAAAGTTCTTCAGAGGAATCCAAGAATCCCTTGACAAGTTGTAGGAGCTCAGCCTCAGAGAATGGCTTCTCATAACTGTAAAGATAGTGAAGAGTTTATACGCATCACTTCCCGGGCGCATTGAAGCAATTATTCAAGCTAAAGGAAGTCAAAGGAAATTATAACAATGTACAGTAACTTCTTGAAATGAACATTATGTCATAAATCTTCATTATAGATATTTTTCTGTTTTAAAACTGTATCTTGATTGGTTTATGTGAGATGGCCGGAAACTTTTGCATGGCCATTTTGTGGGTGGTGCCGCACCTTTTCCTCTCGTTCAGAACTCCTGCTACAAAATATAATGATTTGGTATGGAAAAGATTCTAACGGAGTTTATCTTTCATCTGTAAAAAAGGCAATGCGAAAAATCTGCTTATATATTGAAAATTAGAAGAAATTTACTATAGTTTAAAATGATCGAAGAATTTTGCACAGTGCTGTGCTCTATGCAATTGTTACCTCCTTTGTGAAAATATAATGATCGCGGTGAGCTAGTATGAATACCTCACGTTTGTAAATTAGATCAGAGATTGCTTTATTCTCTAAGTTATGCTTCAGAAATAAATCAAAAATTGCATCGGAAGTGCAATAAATCTTCTTTAATCTATATTTTGACTTGTTAAAAAAACACCCACAAAACCCACATATATTACGGCTGATATTTGAGACCAATAAGCTTACATAAACAGCAAAATCGTCCTTGTTTAAGACATCTGGGAATATTTTCCGACTATATTAATGTTTTCAAATAAGATGAGAATACAAGGTGTTTCACAATTGTAGAAACATAGAAATGGTCTCTCTGTTATGAGGAGCATACGTTTCCAGACTTTTTTCGTACGGGGATTTAAAATTGTTGTAGACTCTTGAAAATTCTGTATGTTATTGCTATACATCTATATATATGTGTCATCTACAGATAGACTGTTTCGTTGTATCAAAACTCTTCAGTGTGGCTAGACACATTGGACGCTTCAAGCAGGGATCGAAACCTATTTAGCCTTATGTTAGACCAAAAAACATACCACTCAGCCATCGGCGACAAAACATCAGTTTAGGAATTTACCATATACGTGGTGCCTTCAATAAGTTTCAAGACTTTTTTTGTACAGGCATTTAAAATTGTTGTAGACTCTTGAAAATTCAGTATGTTATTGCTATACATCTTATGAGATGACGAACCAATTTTTATGATTTCAGGTGCAAATGAACAGCTACAGCAGCAATTGGAATACACCCTACACCCTGATTGTCACAGCTGGTGAATTTCAAAAATGCAATCTGGACTTGAGGACACTTTAGAAGAACGATATGCAATAAAGTTGTTTTAAACTTGGAAAAAATGCTACAGAAACGTATGGAATGCTTCAGACTGCTTTTGAAGCATCTTGCATGAATCGAGCATCAGTTTTTTAGTGGCATAAGAGATTCAAGGAAGGCAGGGAGTCTGTGAGGGGTGATAGGAGGTGTGGGGGGAGTAAGGAAGTCAATAGACCAGAGTTGATTGGCCAAAGGCTTAGGGTTAGGGTTACTATGTTGAGGTTTAAGGGAGTTCAGGAAGAGATTCCGTCGGAAGTGGCCAGCACTCTTTCCGACTATATTAATGTTTTTCAAATAAGATGAGAATACAAGGTGTTTCACAATTGTAGAAACATAGCAGTGGCCTCACACATACAAGAGGGCTTCCATGGGGCCTTCCAGAAGTTGTTAGAACGGTACAAGTGCATTGCAGCCGGAGGAGAATACTTCGAAGGGGACTATAGTTTCATGTGTGTACTTTCAATAAAAGTGCCCATACGAAAAAGTCTGGAAACTTATTGTATACACTTCGTATTTCTGTTCTCTTTCTGTTTTCAGACTTTTGCTGGAAAATAATTAACATTTTGGTATATTTCATGAAATATAGAAAAAAATCCTGTCTTAGATGGTGGAGTAGAAAATCTTTTGTGTGAAGACATTTTACGAAACTACGTCTTTAAGATTGTTCAAACAAGATACAGAAGGACGTTCAATTTCAACACATTTCCAAACCTGAGTTATATTTTCAATTTGGTCAAGAACTTTGAAGCTCATAGCAGTCGTGAAGATCGTAGGGAAATAGGTTCCTCACACTTTGGGCCTCAAATAACCCAGGAGGAATGTGCACACCTTATCATAACTTTGCATACCGCATTGAATAGCTCCTTCAACTGAATTGTAGACATCTGAAGTATCTACTCTAGGGTTCCTTTTGACATGTTTGAGACGAGATAATTGCAGATCCCCAAAATGTTATTCTTTCACCTTTCAATAAATGTAATTTTCATTACTTTTTCAATCATCATTCTTAATTTGCTCTTGATTATTTTTGTTCAAATATTGTGAAACACCCTGAAGTTTTTGTCTCCCTGAAATTAATTTTATCATATCATATTTACCAACCCCTCCGCTCGGGCAGGATATGACACAAGGTCTATTTTGTAAGCGGAGTTTGACAGGTTTGAATTCAGAGTTTTCCTTCTCCTAGACTAGTTGCCTCACCAAGGCTGAAGAACCTAGTCTGCCCTACTATTTACCCATAGCTGGAGGGAGAATAATTGGATTCATACCTTTCTCAAGGGTATTAGTGCTATGTGAAATGTAATGAATCTTGAACTCGTGTTGCCGTGTCCACTTCCTGCGACGATAACCATTACACCACGGGCAGCTCCATGAAATTAATTTCATGTAGGTTGTTCGATAAACACTGCAATTTAGTTCAATAGAAACTACATCATATCCTCCTCCTCCTCCTCATCATCATCATCATCATCATCATCATCATCCTCGTAACTCCAAGTAAAGGTGGTTGTAGAAGCACCACTGATGACATGTTTCTCTTAGCTTTTCATCATCACCAATCTCGTAACCCCAGGTTGGGGCGGTTGTAGAGGCACCACTAATGACTCCCTGATTATCATTTACCATTATTCTTGGATGTCTTGTCATTATCATGTGGTAAATCTTGAGCAGGAAAACTTAGCATAGCCCATCCCTCTCCAAGTTTGATCACAAGAGAGTTAGTGTTACTTTGTGGTTCGTCCTGGTCGTGAACACGTAGCCGTTGAAATTCTTTCAAGGACTCGTCCGCCCTTCATCAAGAAGGTCATTCACCCAGTGCTGCCGTGTAATCCCTACCCTTTATGTGATTTAGCCCTATCGTAGAAGCGTTTTCCTCGGGCATGACGCTTGAAGCCAGCACGAGAGAGATTTCTTTCTCAACATTAGCAGACTAAATAAACGGATCGTAGTTTCATAATTTTGATTATTATTATTAACGATGATTAAAAAAAGACTGTTCAAATGACGAATGATAAAATAATTAAATATCAGAAGAAACAGAAGAAATAAACGGTAAAAATGAACATTAAAATTCGAAATGCCAGTTTTACAGATGAAGTAAAGTAACTTATAAAAGAAACATCAATAACAAATTATAAATTCAAAGTTAAATAAAGAAATAATTGTTGTCATTTCCTTTATTTACTTTAAGAATACGTCATTTCTTGGAGCGATGAAAAGATATCTGGATTTTATCATTCTCAGCAGATTATTAGGCTATTAAAAACCATATTATTACGCATTGTTTATTAGCAAACTGGTTGACGGGTTCGGAGAACGTCAAAATCAATCAATCGTCTTATTGAGTCCATTTAATGAGACAATTAGCGTTACGTCACGAGCCTTCAGCATATCAGGCAAGATAAGAATTCAGGTCAAATAACGTTTGGAATGCGAACTTAGAACGCTTAAAGCAACGATACCGACGAGGCCTATTTATCTCCAGTGATATTTTTATCCTAACTTGAAATGTTCTTTAAAAATAATCTTTAATAAATATTTCAATAAAGCAGAAGAAACTCTTTGTTGTCACTGAAAAGTTGACCTGGTTTTAAAAAAGAACGTTTTGCATAGAGGTGCGACTGTCGACAATACTTCAAGGTCAACACTTAAGGCCTCTTATCTCGCAAGCGGTCAAGGACCATCCTGAAGTACCCGCTAGAAGGTATGGAGTAGTTAATAAATTTTTTTAATGACCCCGCCTCACCTAATATTAATTCAAAGGGTGTTATGTTAATGAACTCTAAACATAGAATTGCTAGTTTTGTTTTTAATAGATAGTGTCT